>SMGU01000301.1:0-38852 GCA_004348175.1 Puccinia novopanici
GAAAAATCATATTTTTATTTCAACAAAATTTCGACACCCATTTACATCAACACCAGGGGTCTGATCATCATGAGCCACCACACAATACGATGCATATTTCATCGGCACACAAGGGACTGCCCAAGCCTGCAACCCACGGCCGCAAGCAGACATATCGGTTAGCCTACTGTAGCATTCCTGATCAAGTTAAAATCATGACTCGCTTCTTCCCTTTCTTCTTGGTGCGGCGTAGTTCCTTTTTTGGAACAAATGACCGTGGGCTGCAGGGACTGGGGTGAGCCCCTTGCCCCAAGCTGCACCACGGGTACCGGGACTTATGCCCTGCCCCGGGTACCTCATGGCTGGATGTTGGTCAGGTGTTGCGGTGCTCCCATATGGTATATATATCACAGCAACCAACCCAAAAGTCACTCACTGTTTTGAAAGATTTGATGGTCCGTTGTGATTGTTATTTTCTTACCTTTTTATCTCATTTTACTTGATTTTATTTTTCTACTCTCTAATGTCATACATGCCTGAATACAATATTCTGCTTGTTCAAAACCAAAAAGCACAAACAAATTTGATAAAGTAGCTAGAGTGAGTAGATGCAAGATCAATATGAAAAATTGCAATAAAAAACAAACCATGAAGAAAAGACTGAATAAGAAGCCTGGTAATACCTGGGGTTTGGAAATTAGTCATAGGCTCACCTCAGACCCTGAACCCGGGTTATTTGGGATATTTTCCCAAACCCCAACATTTAAGACTACATGTTAAATGTAAATATAGGTAGAGGTAAAAATTGTAGAGTTTGTTTTATTAAAACATCTTTGTAGCTGGTAAAGACATCTTCCTCTCCAAGAAACAGGATGGAAATCAGTCCCTTCTGATTCTGCTTCTGATCCCTTGAACCCATAAAACTCTGATTGTGGGTGAGCTTTCTGTCCCACAGGCTGGGGGTCTTCTCTGACTTAAAACTATGACAGACTGTGGTCCATGAATGGGAGTTCTTTTTCTTTTGCTCAAATCTACACAGTATGAATCCCAGCACTTCTTGGGTTTATCAGGATGGATACACCATGCCAAAATTGAAGGGAATACATGTCAGGTGACATGCAGATAAATTCATAAGTAATTCAGGACATACACTCAGTAATATTTGATTCTACTCCTTGATAAGGACAAAGGGGCCATTGTTATCATTATGGAATATCAGAAAAGTAATTCTGGAGTTTCAATAGATGTTACTGAATGTCACCTCACATGCATTCCCCTCACTTCTGGCATGGTGATATCTGCTTTTAGCACAAGAAAAAATGTCTCAATTTGACTTTGATGGTATGCTTAATTCAAGAAACTGACAAGGAAGTAAACATTACTGTCTATCTCTCCATCATTAATCCTTATCCGTATCCAAGTCAAAATAAAATCATTCACCATTGCATTCTCCTGGAAATAAAATTATTCACCATTGCATTCTTCACAACCCAAATTTACCATGCCACCCATGAGAACCATATCCATATCTTTTTTGAAGATTCTCTGTTGCAGTTCAAAGAGTAAGGCTGTGTTTGTTAGCATCATATGACACAAATTTTTAATTTTGATTTTCATGTTTTTGGCCAAACAAGTAATAAAAAACCATGCCAAAACCACAATCACCCTGTTATTGCGCTTGCCAAATGCACTGGTGTATCCTCACAGATTGAGCATTACAAATTGAAAATTCCCCACACATCCAAGCCAAACACAACTTCTACATCATGCCTTGTTGCCCAGTGTGGAAAGAAAAATGGTGCAGCTGTTCAACTGAGAGTTCCTCTTTCTTTGGATTGAGTATTCTTTTGTTTCACTGTAGAAAAATTGTGTCAAATTCTTGCTCTAAATGGCACAAGGTGTAGACACAGCTGTCTTTCAGAACCTGTCACACATGTGCATGGGATTGAGTTTGGAGCCTATTTCTCTCCTGTATCAGTTAGGGCTCTGCGGGAAGCTTAACTCTAAGCTACTCATTATTAATTTTATTTTCATTTTCCTTCAAAACCTAGCCGGATCCACTCATCAATCTCAAATTACTCAACACTACATTTCTCAATCACAACTTCCCAAGACAGGCCTCAAGTCACAACACTCAAACTCATCAGTAAAGTAATCAAAAAACTGCCTGATATCTCACTCTGATCCTTGCTTTGACAAAAACACTTTTGCTTCTCTCTTTTTCAAGTCTGATCAGTCAGCATTCTTCTTTATCAAATCATGTTCCTCCTACAGATCACTGCTTCTCTTCATGATGTTTTTTCTCTGTCTCCATTTCTTGCTCTTGTATTCTTCTTGTTTGACTCTAGTTGCTGAATCTTCATCTCTTCACTCTTTCCTTATTCTTCTTATATCACAGACTGCTCAACTCTACCTTCTCAAATCATCCATGCTGCCAAATTCTAGTCTCTCATAGTTTATTATCATCAATCATTTCTGTCCTTGTTATGATTCTATTTCTCAAGTTATTTGATTTTTTCTGTTTTGGAATATTTTCTTTTTTTATTTTGGTCTCTGTTTCTGACAATCTATTGTTAATCTATTAACTTGGATAAAATTTTAAGTATCCCCCCTTTACTCTGAGAATATATACTCCCTATCACCACCCTTTTATGTTTGAAACCCAGAGAGAGATTATGAATATTCTGCCTTGAGTGATTTGAAGCTTCACTTGAATCTTGATATCCACATTATATCTCACAGATAGATAGAAATATACCACAGCCCCTGCTCCCCCAACCACAACTTCACTCCCCCCCCACACTCCTCCCTGATTCCCGCATTCCATTTATTTCCCAAACCCCTGAAGCCATTGATTTCCACTCTCAACCACATCACCCCAATTCAGCTGCCTGGTCTGTATTGCCACCACAGTAAGCCTCATCTGCCCGCCCAAGCCCCCAAAATCCCCTTATGACTGCCACCAACTCACTGTTGGCCACACCCTTACTGCTGAGCTTTGTTGCTGCTTCCTTGCCTATAAATACTCCACACCAGCTCCCCCAAAGAATCCTAAACCTTCCTCAATTGAGGCCTCTGTCTTTAACATCCCTGGGATGAATGAACCAAGTCAGAAATCTAACCAATCCACAGTTCCAAATTGATCATATACAGGAAACTGTGTGGAAACCAAATCTATGATCACTAGGCCTATACAATAGCTTCCTTGTATTTCAAAACCCATAATATGTGCAGCACAAATTTTCAAAATTCCATTCCACAGTTCTTTTGCAAACCCCTCAACAGGAAAATCAGGTTTTTCATGTTGGCTGTACCATTCATGCCCCAAAATCTCCTACAAATCCATCTCCAACTCTTCCACAAATAACCACCTACAACTCCACCAGATTACCAATAAAAACTTACTCCAATGGAAAGCCAACAAAAAATGAAACTACAAGCAGTCATTGGGCTCTTGAAAAAAAAATTTCCTCTGAACTTGGCGATACCAAACAAAGCCTACTACAGCAATGGAGGAAAAGCGAAACAGACCCATTTCCTCCTTGAAGAAGCTTGAACCAACCTATTCTGTGAAGTGAATTATCTTGAATTTCTAACTATGATGCACTGATTGAAGAAAAATGAGAAAAAGAGCTGCTTGAGGATGGAATATTGGTAACAGTTGAAGAGCAAAGTCTTATGTCTCTTTACATTTCTGTAAACAACAAATGAAATGTGGAAAACAGCTGTAAAGTTCTGCAATGGTTTGTTTACTTTCCAAAGGTATGGTTTTTCCTCACTATTCTCATTGATTTCATGACAATGAATTCTGATTAAACACTAAAACAAATATATGTTTCCATGGTGTTCTGGATGTGTTGTATCACTTTTATACAGAATATTATATCAAGCTCACTCAACCCAATTGGCTCCTGGATCCAAAGTATGCTGCTTTCCAAAATTTTATTGGCACACTGGATGGCATACTCATCCCAGTCACTGTGGGTTTCGATCAGCAATCCATGCACCACACTCATAGATTTATTATTTTCCAAAACATCCTGGATTTTCTTGACTTGAAATTGATTTTTGTAATCTTCTTTCTGCTTGGGAAGGGAGTTCCCACAATGAAATATTGTTAGGCAATGCTTTTGGGTAAGGATTTTCTATTCTCAAAAAGAAATATTATCTGGAAGAAGCGAGTTATGGCCTGAAAAAATGAATTTCAACACCTTACCAAGCAACTCAAGAGTAAATACCATTTCAAGGAGCAGGCAAGTGCATGAATTTGAACATCAACATCCTAAGAGATGTATAATCTCTGAAATGCATCTCTGAGGAAAATTGTAAAGATGATATTTGGGTGCCTGAAGGGTAAATTCAAAATCCTAAAAACACCATCTGAAAACCACAAAAGGGATTCAAAATTTATATGGATTCAATGACTTGGGTTTATTTAATGTAATTGAAAGTCAAAACTTGACCAAGGAAAATTGATTAAATGATCTCAAGTGCTTATATTCAATTAGAAGTCACATTCTTTTAGTCAGGTTGAAAACCTTTATTAATAGAGGTGTTTAATGGCTTGTTATTTTTTGGAGTTGAGGAATTAGTTTCACAAATTGAACTGAAAATAATTTAAGAAACACATTTGAGTATTTCATATTTGGAAGAGCCTCAGATGCTTTTGAGGAATGTTTGACAGGCAGGTTCGATGATTTCCAGATCAGCAGAACACAAGTCATTTTTGTATTTATGTTTCATCTGTGTTTCAAAGCTTGATTGAGTTGGATGAGAGACAAAAAATCCCCACTGTAGTTACCTCAGTTTCTGGATCTTCAGTCGGAGCATCTCCAGGTAACTTGGCTTCTTTTCAGTCAAATATGTTCTGGTGAAAAGCAAGTGGGCAAGACTGTACTATGAGATTTGATTAGCAGAGAGGGTAGGAAATTTGCTTTTGGGATAAGCCTGTTCAAAAAAGGAGAAAAAAAAATTAATATATGGATGGATGGAACCATAAACCAAGGGAACATACCTGAAAGAATTCATCCAAAGTTTCCTCATCTGCTGTGACCATCCCAGTCACAAAATCCCCATAATATCTGGATTTTTTGAGCAGGAACTTCATATCTATATAAATATTGCACATATGATTCTTGACCTGCTCACATTTGAATTTGACCCTAAAACTATAATTCATCTGCTTTTGAACACAGTACCATCCTTCTTCCTTAAAGTTCACATTATAATTTCCTTTCCCATCACAATTTTTTTGATTATTAATGTGTGTAAATTCACTTTCTGGTCATTTTTCTAGATATGTTTTTTTTATTCTTATCTTTTGGGTTTAGTGTACACCAATTTATATTTTCATGCTTCTTCTTCCTCAGACACTGATTTTTCTTCCTTTTCTTTTTATTTGCTGAATTTTTTTGAATTGGGAGTTTTTTACTTTTGCTTCCATGTCCTCTTGGACTTTTGAAAATGGAGGAACTTGGGGCTTTCTTGGCTGTGGGTTTATTTGAAGGAGTATTTGGGGAGGCTGTAGGTCTGCCTGTCCCAAGTGGATTGGGAGGAAGGGAAGCTGACTGGTTGATGTGTTTTTTTTTTTTTTTTTGAGTTGCTTGAGAGGGTACTTTTGGGGTAGTAGCCAGTACCATTTTTGGAAGGGTGTAGAGAATAGAATGTGTAGAGGGATGCTGAAGATGAAATTGAGGGGATATGCAGAAAATATTCCAGGAAAAATAGGTTGAACAAATTCTTCCATAATCAAGTTTTATTGGATGATTCCAAGGTTATTGTATCTGCATTTTGTGAATGATGATTTTTTGGAAACCCAGGGTTTCACAAAAATAAAAATGAAAATTCATGTGAAAGCCTGGTTTTTTCAAAGCCATGGTACAGTCCATAAGGGTTATTGGGCTGAAATTATTTTTGCTTTATTTGGTCTAAAAAGGTGGCCTGGCTGGGCTGGGTCATGAAGATTCCCCATCAAGAGGTTACAACACAGTCAAAAAGTACAAGGCAGTTGGAATTGGAAGATATGGAGGAGAAATTTCCTGGTTGGTTGTTTTCAGTTCAACAAATATCTGACCCAAATTAATTGGTACACACTATAAAACCCAAGCTCAAGTCCAAAAATCTTACAATCCACACTCCTCTTCTTCAAACAACAACATCACCAGGATTCCCCTGCAACCAAACCTTCCCAGACACACATTATCTTATCCTGTAGCTTTCAGAAATTAAACCTCAACACTCTTTGAAATGAAGACAACCAGCTGAAGGATCTCAAAGCTTATCATACCAGAATCCTTTAATTTGGTCCAGGATATATATTCCTCAAAAAATCTAATACAGCCAACATGCAGTTCACTTGTGCTATGTTGTCAATTGTGGCGGCTCTCATAGGTGAACCAATGGTAAAAGCTTTCCCCACTTTGGAAGAGTTTTTAGAAATGTAAGTGTGAATAATCTCTTTTGAGAATAATCATCCAGCTAATCACTATACTTTCCATTAGGGTTATGGGGGATGTAGTGGACGTGGGTACAGTGAAGGATATAGCAGATTTGGTGTAGGATACAGAGGATATGGCTAAGGGTATGGTGGTGGAGGACATGGCCTACATTGTTATGGTACAGGCTATTGCCAAGGAGATGGTGGAAGATATGGTAGGGGTGGTAGTCAAGATGCAGCAGCAAAAAGGCCCCTTTTTATCCTGGTCTTTCAGATTCCACCATTTTGGTGACTTGATTTTTCAGTGTGATTCCATATTCAAAGCTGTTTTGCCATTGAATCTCAATTCTCAATTTTAAAACAAGAGTAGAAGGAGAATTCGTTTTAATCAAAGTTTTCTACCCTATTCAATTTGCTTAGTATTGCAATATATGGTCCTCACTTTATTTGAATCTTGGTAAATCTTTAAAGATACCAAATTTTAAAGTAATCATCTCAATTCCTCCCCTCTTAATTCTTATAACCACCAAATTGGTCAAGGCATAAAACCAATGAATCAAATTGATTCTTTTTTTAAACTTTTAATAATTAATCACCTATTGTTATCCATGGAATCCACTTTCCAAACTCAAAATCAAATGAGACATAGTGTGACTCAGGCTGCATGATCTATCATGAGCCAATGTCTGGGTAACCCCAAATTGAGTATCTTGCACATGATAAATAGATCAATCAGGATTTGTTTGGCCACCACAAACCATAATAATATATATATATATATATTTGTGGGATTATTTCAGAGGGGGACCAGATAGGAGTACCAGATATTGTCATTACAATGACTGATATTTGGCCTGCCCCCAAGCATGGTAACTGAAACTATGCTTCATTACAATTTTTTAAAGTTTCAAGCCAAAGTGAATATTTTGGTCTGCACCAAAATATGCACCTTAATATTAATAATCCAAAAAAATCTCTCATGGTTCGTTGTAATTGTAATGGAGGACTTCCCGTTGATCTGGAATGCCTAATTTAGAAAGGCTAAATCTAAATTCCAAACTTTGTTTGGTGGTGAGAACCTGACTCTTGTCAATTTTCATCACCAAACAAAGTTTGGAATTTAGAAATAGAAGCTCCAGATTAAGCAATCTGGGAAACGGGAAGTCCTCCAATGTCACAAAAAAGGCTTTCAAACTGTATTTGTGATATTACACAAACCTTAACCAACCTCACACAATTAGGGTAGCCAAATGGAGCCTCAACATTTGTCCAGTTATTTGGACACTGCTAGTGCCCTCACACATTATAATCCATGCTGGAAACACAGTGTAGATAATCTGAAAAATCTGGCAGATTGAGTGTGATTGTCTTTTCTTTTTCTTTTTCTTTTTCTTTTTCTTTTTCTTTTTCTTTTTCTTTTTCTTTTTCTTTTTTTTTACTTTTGCTAATTTAATATACCTCTCTTGTCTTCATGATATTCAGAAATTTTTGATAGAAATTGATCTGAGGCTCTTTGGTACCTAACTATAAACCACTTCCCTCCCTGACAAACCTAAGCACAGGGAGGTAAAAAACAAGAAGAAGAAATAGATGATTGTTTTCTCTTGCACCAATAATAACATCATTGAACCTATATCCATCCTGTGTCTGTTGCAGTCAGTACGTGTAGCAACTGTACATGATAGATACAGGACAGTGCTTCTATGACTGGATCATTATTATGATTTCAGATCCAACCTTTCTTCCCTAAAGCAAGGAGATGAGGGCTATCTATGTATTTAGATAGTTGACTGTTGTTGATGGAGGAAAGCACATGAAAATAAGTCTATGACTGGTCAACTGGGTGTCTCATTACTTGGGTGACTCCAATTGTGTAGGAAGTTGAGGAAATCCAGACTTCAAGGAGGAGGCGCATGGCAGACATAAGCACTTTGAAGGCCACTAACCGTACTTCAAACGAGGCGGGTCAGATTTGGTTCTTTTGTTGTTGCAGCGGCACGAAAGGTCAGTCACGAGAGTTTTCAGAAATGCTGAGTCAAAGTCTACGCAAAAAATTCTACGTCATCTGTTTCATGACGGAATTAACGACGCCGATGAAGATGTAATTGAACATGATCCCAACCAATATAGGTGTATCACGAGAAAAATAGGAAAAACGCATGCTTGGTGCCTGTTGCGGCTTGGGGGATATAGACAGACTAAAGAATTGCAATGCAGAACGAGAGATCCATGCCTGTACATACAACAGCTGAGCGACACTCGACATTATAGTTGGGTATTGATGAATTGGATGCGACCAAAGCAGGATCAAGTTTTTTGGTTTGTTTAAAGAAAAGGGGAAAAAAATGAATGTATGAAGATGATCAGCCAGTAATGAGACGAGGTCTGTAGCTTGAAACTTGGTTGACTTGAGTTCCGGCGATGTTGACCAGTTTACGATGTTTAGATTTCGGCTTGCGGTTCCGCTTCTTCTTCTTCATTTGGTTCATGGGTTGCTCCACTTCATCTTCCGAAAGCTGGTCCTGCTGAGATTTTGATAGGTTATCAGGATTCGAGCGGGACGGCGGTGAACCTCCGCTGGGTTGTTGGGCATCCTGCTCGCAGACTGGATTAGGTTTGGTGGGCGAGGTTTGCAGAGCATTCGGTGCGTTGGGTTTGGTTTCGTTTAACTTAAATGATGGTAGTAATGGGCGAGGAAATACTGGACCGATGAATTGTTTGGCGGGCGATTCATTGCAGCTTGTTGATCCCGTCCGCACCCGTTTATGCGCATTTTCGCTTTGGTTGAGGGATTTGCCAGTATTTTCAAACACTTCCTGGGCAACAGGGTGATGCAAGTGGCTGTCATTGGAAATGGAAGGCTTCCTTTTGAATAATGACCCGCGATTACTACCATCCAAGCCAGTCGTGGAAGTTGGCTGTCGGTTTCCGGCAATGGCGGCAGATAACAAGCTCTCACGGTCACGGGCATAGAATAGGATGTAGGCATGTTCGTTTGCTAAAACGGCCCTCGAGTCAGGGATCGACTCGATTGTGGAATCGTCCGCAACGTACCACTTCCCATTTGAGGCCTTCACATGTGCATAGTAATGCCCACTCTTGTTGGATTGTCCACGGTGACAAACGACAGCGTAAAGTTTGTAGCCAGTGATATCGGATTCGTTACTCATGGCAGGCTTTAAATCCAGTGAATCATCAAAATTCACCCGCTTGTTGATCTTTTTCCCTCGAAAATTGAACCGCTTTAGATGTAAAGTGAGGATTGGAGGAGCGGAGAAAACGGACATGGATTTCTTGGCATCGCGTAAACACTTGCATCTGGCGTATGATTGTTTCAGAGTCGGATGAGAGGGAGCTCTGTTGACTGGAGGAGTGAAATAAACTTACTTGTCACATTTGTACTGGTTCGCACCTCTGAGGCGATCGAATTTGTGGTAGGCTTTGAGGGCCGATGTGACGCTGTTAGCTTGAGAAATGTCTAGGCTGGAATCGGTAAAGGATAAGGTTTGTGAATTTTAAGCCAGAGAAGGGGGATGAAGAATCCTGGACATACCTTAGATCCAAAAAGTTGTCAAATGTATCGCTTGGCGTGTTGCAATGTTCGCATACGACTCTAGATCTCAGCTTGCCGCCAAACATCCGATGGACAAATGTGGATTCTTTCTGTTTCTGTTTAGCTTTTCTGGCGAGTCAAACCATGGTTATAAATAAGCATTTTGAAGAGATACAGGATGGATTAGAGGCTTAAGGAGACGCTGTGACGCGTAGTTGTGAGAGTATTAACTTACTCTGCCCGACCTTGCAAAGCGCCATTCTGCATGGCTTCAACGAGCAATCTCAGGAACTCGTGGGCATCTTCCTGTCGACCGCCTCTCATGGTGGGAGCAAATTCTAAACAAGTAGTGTGCGTTTAGTAAATTCATATGAGACGTGATGAGTGACGAGAGAGACGTGAATACTAACTCGAAAGAGCTCTGTTGATAGGTGAAGGCTCGATTGCATGTGACTGATAGGAGGCTTTGTCAAAGCACATGTTGACCAGTCTGTACATTCGACACAAGGCGCAAAACTTCTTCTCGCGTGCCAAGCCACCTTTGAAAGGAAAAGAACATGAGATCAAGAGAGGCGGAGTGAAGATGAGGATGATGATGAAGGCTTACATGATTCGGGAGAGTGTTCGCCTCTATCCATGAGGCCGATGGCGAGTGCAGGCGTATGGACCAAGGCTTGGAGGGTGGCATTTAGGAAGCAGGTATTACCGGTGTTATAAAATCCCGGTCCGATAGGTTGTGGTCTGATCCAGGAGGTTGCGACATGAGCATGTGGGGATGATTGGAGGGTGTCGTCTTTCTTGATTGACTTTTGACAAGATGATGGGCCAGGATTGGGCTGGTGGGTAGTGGAGTTGGTTTGGATGATGGGGGCACGAGTTGGTTTGGAAGTGGTAGTATTGGGTTGGTTGATTGGTTGATAAGGTATCTGGTTGAGGTTGAGTTGGGCTGATGCTTTGATGAATTTGATGGGTTGTTGGAGTGCCTGTTCCCATAGCTTGCCGGTGTTTTGTTGCTTCGATGGTTTGGGTGCTGCTGTTGCTTGTTCTTGCTGGTTCTGTTGGTCGTTGTTGTTGTTGATGATGAGATGGTTGAGATGGAGATGGAGATGAGTGGATGATGCCACTGCAGTCATGATTGGGGTCAGTCAGTCAAGTCAGTTACAGCTAAATGGAAAGTGCTCTGACTCAGTTTCACACTGCACAGCACTCTCATCCTCAGTGGGACTCGCTCCAGCCGACTTGTGGGTCTGACAACCTTTCACAGCACTGTCAACAAGCTACTCCAACAAATAGAGTGCACAACTGTGTTTTTAAAATGAGACTACCATTCTTTTCAATCACTGGTATGGTTAACTTGAATCACCAAATGGTCATGAAACATGATCATGAACAATCGATCAAGTTAACTACACGACAATGTACATTGAATGAATCTCCAACTCCAGCATTAAAAGGAATATAATGAATATCATGCACACAATTTACCCTCTCATAAGTCTGCAGGAATTTCGCGCTTTGGTATTTCACCATAGATTCATTCCAATCAGCCAAACCCTTAAGAATCTGCCTTTCAACACTTGATGTAGTGCTCTTTATTGTTGATATGGAATAGTGTTGATTCTGTGCTTGAGATTGTCAAGAGTGTTCCAGATTTGGAAGCTCCCTAAAGCAGTAGTTTAACTTTGATCAAAGCAGCTCAGTTGCTCGACATTTTTTTGGTGATTTTCCATAAATTTCAAATACATGTGGAACCCTTAAACCCGGAGAAAAAAAAAGTGGAGATGAAGAAGTGTGATACAACTGATGAATGCAAGAAGAACAGCCTTGAAGTTGTTATGGGGAGGGGGGTCTACTGGTGTCTGAAGAGTTCTTTGTGCTTGTATCCACGATAAATGCCATGGGGCCTCTTTATCAGGCTAGTAGAACTAGTGAGTGAAAAAAAAAGAATTAAGGAGAGTCATGAGTATAATAATCTGTGACTTTCTGTACACCATGAAGGAAAGGTCAACTTACGCCATACCCAGAGCCACCTCCATAACTACCCCCATAGCTGCCGCCGTAGCTGCCGCTGTAGCTTCCCCCATAGTTGCCTCCATAGCCTCCATAACCACCTCCTCCATAGCCTCGTCCGTAAGCACCGTAACCACCGTAGCCACCGTAGCCACCACCGTAGCCCCCTCCCAAACCGCCTCCAAGGCCGATTCCAAGATCCAAATCCAAACCAAGAAGAGGTGCAGAGAGGGCGGCGCCTACGAGTGTAGCGGAGAGTGAAAGGCGAAGCATGTTGAATTGCATCCTGTTTGAAGTTAGAATTGTCCGATTTGAAAAAATGAAAATGCTGGTGGTGGTGCTAGTGAATTGATTCGGTGAAAGTTGAACCCAGAGGAGTTTCTTTGTAGTTTTCAAAAGAAGAAGTAAATATATAATTATGAAAGGTTTTGAGATAATAGGAGACTGTGATGTGAGGTGAGGGAATGAGTAGCACACAGAACCCGAAGAACTCAGCTTCTTATATTGGCAAGACGGTCCCCGCCAATCGCCAAAGGAAAGCTACTCCTCAACGTTACTCAAGACAGAAAAGCTTCGGTCTGGTCCAAACCCATGAATTATAAATTCCCTTGGTTACTATTTCTGGTCATGAACTGATCTGGCCGTGAGCTGGCGTACCGGGATTCACTTCTGATAGCAGGAACGTATGGGCCCCTGGCGCATTCTTCTATCGAGTTTGTTATGGGGGAAACAAAAAACCAAGCCAGGCTAAATATTTTTCATCTCCAGAATTCAAGCCGTCAAGTTCTCAGGTAACATGTCGCGAGGAAAATACCACAAAAACCACCGGCCTGGACTGGGAAGACTTGAACAGTGCTAGGACTTGATGCGCAACGGATCGACGAGAGTCAAGCATAGAAGTTGCCCCATGCTTGTGGCCCGGAAAAATGCAACATCACAATAAGCTGTGAGGCCCACCAAATTTTGCAGCTCTTGCTTGAATAGGGGAAAGACGACAGAGATGTAGTGCCCGGGACAGAAACCAGCTCATATTCATCGCTGACCTTTCCGTATATGGATCATTGACACATAGACGGAGCTGGGAGAAGTCGCAAGTCGTGGAAAGCACATTCATCTTGACAGCATTTGTTTGCTCTGTGAAAGCAACTCTAAACATCTGGAGTGATGGTCTCAACTGGGTGCCTTGGAAATAGAAGAGCATCCAAGCTTGACATCCTCAAGAGCTTACGATTATATTGGTATTTACAAGGTAGTATGTTTGCCGTGCTTTTTGCTACACGTGTCGACATGATTGTCAACAGAAGCATAGTAAAAAAAAACCTCCAATTCAAATCTATTGATGGCCTGCTGAAATGAACTGCTTTGTAAACGAAAAATATGAAAACTCTATACAAGTATCTACTCATGAGTCTACGAAAAAATTCTTAGGGATGAAATCTAGATAACAAAAAAAAAAAGTGAAGGTGAGGGAAAGAAAAGTCATAAAACTGAGTAACAAGAAATCCGTAATTAAACTGCCATGTTTGCAATCGAAATTTTGGCGTCGAAGGTAGTGCGTTTATCTTATCAGAGTTCTTTAATTTTCGCTTTTTGTTTTTCGTCGACGATTGAATGAGCTTTGCCATGACCGGACATCTTGACATACGCTTCTAAGCCGATGGCCAGGAAGACAATGGCGATGCCGCCCCATTGACCGAAAGAGAGCTTGTGGTTGAAGAAAAACACGCTCAACAGCATGGTAAATAGTTTCCGCGTGACAGTGATCGTGACAAGTGTGAGGGATCCGAAATGAGAGAGAGTTTCGAAAATGAATAGCTGTCCAATTGCCCCGGCTGACGAGAATAGTAAGATATCTTGGAGGACTTTTGGGTATGATTTGATGAATGCTATGGCTGCTGTGAATTCGTTCCCAGAACTGTTCGAAGTACCAAAGAATGAGGAGATGGTGGTGGGTATGGGTGCTTGTAATACGGCGAGAGTAATGATTGTTGCCAAGGCGTTCATAATAAACATTAATTGAGAGCCGGTAATTGTAAATCGACTAAATATTTCGTCTTGGGTTGAGTTTGTAGCCCCATCGATGAGTAGATTGATCAACAGTAAGCTTAAGCCAAACAGACTGCTCTGTTGAGGCCCTTTACTAGCTTTAGAACCATGGTCGGCAAATAGCATGAATAAGCTAATTCCGACGGTGACCATTCCGACGACGATGTATTTGTGGAGAGCAAACTTTCGTCGATATAAGATGATATTCATGATCATGACGGGCACGAGCTTGCACGACTTTCCGAGGATCATGGTGGGATAATCGATATGTTTGAGTGAGGCATAACCAAAGGGGGAGCCGAGAGAGTTCAATACCGCACATTGTAAACAACGTCCGAATAGGGCCAATCTGTTTTGATCTTTTTGTTGGATTTCTTTGTTGGATTGCTTTGTAGACTTGATGGGCTTGGATGGAGTTGAATTTGCTAAACCGAGTATTTGAAGGATTGATTGCGACGAGTTTTTCTTCAACAGTAGATAGATCAGTGCCGCCGTAGCACTGAATGCACTTTGAACAGTGTTCAAGAACAAGACCGATTTGAAATATTTTGGTTTGCCGCCTGAGGGATCTTCATACGGCGTGGTAGAAACTAATTCCATAGGGGAAGATTTGGATGATAGACATGGTCAGTCAAATTGAGGAATGTCCGTTGATTTTTTTGTTGTAGGGTTACTTACGTCTCTCTTGAATTAATGCCCATGACAGGACTGAAGAAAGGTTTGGGGAGACATGATCCCCCGTCAGTTTCAGTTTCAGTGATCTTTGGGTGTTAGATGATGAGGGGGAAATACTGACAGCTAGCATAGATCCCAATAACGCAGATGACCAATCGAACGAACGCCATGAGGGATTATTGATTGTCGAATAGGATCGTGTTCGTTGACTGTTGGAGTGACGGAGTAGTGAAAGTGGTGAACTGATGTCGTGTAGAGTCGCTGCGGATTAACTGCGGCTAACCGTCCTTGCGAACGTCGGGGGCTTTACCGAACCACGACCAAAATGGTAGGCCCACAGGTTTGCCCAAGAGGGGCCACCCGTCGCACCCAATTTTTTTTTTTTTTTTGGTTTGCTGGCCACATGCCACTACTGCTTCTTTCAAACGAATCCTCATGTCGACCTCACTCTACGCCCCATTCAGATCCCTGGGACACGTGACCACCGATGTTCCATTTGTTATCCATTCCCATTCGACAAAGGATTCCGACGTACTTGGACCATCAAAAGCACAAACCAACTCACAAGTGATCTTAACCAGTGTCGGCGTGGGGTGGGCCCTGTGGAGCGCAGACAGCCTCAGACTGTTGTATGTCGGTGAGATCTAACTCAAATAAATCAATAAAGCTGCTTCATGTCAAATAGATGCTTCCAGTACTGACTGTTCTATTTGGTCAGGACCCCTAACACCTACCCCCATCACGTGCTTGAACGTCCATTCCTCAGGTTTGGTGCTTGCTTCAGCTGGCGCCGAAATTTTCATTTACAAACGCACTCGAGTCGTTGGTATCCTGAAAATATCCCATCAAAACACGCAGCAAAATCACCCACCTCGATCTGTTGACTCATCCACCCACGATTCCGATGGTGAAGCCGACCTTGGGCCTGAATCATGGATTGACCAATTCAAGAAACCAGGCAACCAGAATTCCACAATTCAAGAGTTTATCTCCTTTGGAAATCAAATCGTTGCTCTCTCATCATGCGGAAAAACCCTCTGGGTTTGGAACCTTGACACCAAAGGTTGTCTCTCATGTCCCTCTCAGCCATACCACTCCCTGAAAACCCTGATAACTGAGAGGATCAATTCTGCTGAATCACTTTAGCACTCCACATCACGATCGAGCTCCCCTCTACGTTCGGCTTGGCCACCACCGTAGTTCATCCCTCCACTTACCTCAACAGAATTGTCGTAGCATCTCAGGAGGGTCAGCTAGCGATCTACAACATTCAGACGGGTGCATTAATCCACATTTTCCAGCCTACTCTATTCAAAACCCCATTCAAATCTCGGTGCTCGAGTGCCAAGGTTCCCATTACTCGTATGGTTCAAGCTCCAGCCGTAGACATTATTGCCGTTGGCTTTGCAGATGGCTGGTGTAGCTTGGTGGACGTCCGGTTTGGGGAAGAGATCCTTGCAGTGAAGATAGGGCAGTCGGATAGCTCCCACCTCTCTAATACCGGTGCATTGGATTCTGTCACCGGTATCGCGTTTCGATCAGGTCAGGCCCATATGTGACATCGCGTCTCTCAAGTGCATCATCTCAAATTGCTTTTCTCATGAATATTTCGCTTAGACTCCGATACCCAGGTCATGGTCACCAGCTCATCGCAAGGCCATTTGGTCATATGGAATCTCAACGAGGGAGGCCGATTGCTCCACATTATACGAGAGGCACACGATTCCGCCATATCCAACGTATACTTCTTACCTGGTCAACCCGTTGTCGTTACTGCCAGTGGCGATAACAGCATCAAGCTCTGGTTATTTGAAACCCCGACCGGCCTTCCTCGATTGCATTCTCACAGAAGCGGACATCAACGGCCCCCTCATTTGATTCGCTATTATGGCTCAAACGGCAAGACAATATTAAGCGCTGGGCGGGACAAAACTCTCAGAGCAATTAGCGTTGTGAGAGATGCGAGAAGCTTTGAGCTTAGTCAAGGATCTTTAAGCAAACAAGCCTCTCAGCTTGCAGTGCCCGTTTCTTCATTGCGCTTGCTTCCCATCACCAGCATGTCGCACTCGACCTCGAGATCTAAAGATTGGGACGATCTACTCACCTGTCATGAAGGCGCTTCACAAGGAAGGACTTGGTCAGTTCAGAACAAACGGATTGGAAAACACTCCTTCTCACTGATAGAGAAGAAATCGTTCCAACTAGACCCACCAGACGAAATCGCTAAATGTGTCTGTGTGTCAGCGTGTGGAAATTATGGCCTGTTAGGCACCCAAGGAAGCGGAAAAGTGGGAATGTGGAACATGCAAAGTGGGATGAAGCGGAGGGAATTCATTTTGCCCAAGTCATCCGGGAAGGGCAAGCAAAAGGGGATGATACTTAATGTCGTGGGTATTGCGACAGACTCACTAAACCAGCTTGTCATAGTAGCCACTCGGTCAGGTCATCTTCATGTAAAGCTTTTCTTTTTCTCACTCCAGATATTCAACTCAAGTACTTACACCCAACTGAGCTAATCGTTTTTATCGTAGTTTTACGACTTTCTTTCCGGCTCTCTTCAACAAACGGTTACCTTGCCGAGTGGTGCCACTAGTATACTATTACAACGGGATTCCGGCATGCTAGCTATTAACTGTACTGATAATCAAATTCGGATACTGGATACGGACACCTTCGAAGTTATTCGTCAATTGCAAGGGTTTACGAAGCCGATATTAGACATGGTATATGATCCATCTCCTTTTGCCACCCAAGAGCTCCGCTGACTCATATTCGCTATTGATTTGAAGACAATGACGTCCGACTCCCGCTGGCTTGTCGCTACTTCTGCAGACTGTGTTATTCGCACTTTTGATTTGCCAACAGGCGCAATGATTGATGCATTCCGAACAAACAGCGTTGCGACTTCAGTAACCTTTTCTCCAAGCGGAGATTTCTTAGCCTCTTCCCACGTCGACAGCGTTGGCATCTTTCTCTGGGTCAATCGGGCCCAATTCTCTGGGTTCAGCTATAAAAGTTTGCCGGAAAATTATGAAATCCCACTACTCGAAACACCAGTCCTAGATGGCGTCGAGGACAAGCCGACAGAAGAGCTGGAGGCTATGCTCGGGCCTGATGCTTGGGGCTATGATTCCAGCACGTACCCTCAGGATGATCATGCCACTTCAAAACCTCTGGAAGAAGGTTTAATTACCCTATCTTGCATGCCGAAGTCAAAATGGCAAACATTATTGAACTTGGAAATTATCAAGGTAAGCCTCAAGTGCATCGTTGTATAAGTTATTCTCGACTTGAGCGACGCAGGAATGAATTATTTCTGAGGTTTTTTTTTTCTAGGCTCGCAATAAACCGACAGAGCCACCAAAAGCACCCGAAAGAGCTCCATTTTTCTTACCCATAGTGGCAGGCACTGAACCTAGGTTCAATGTCAACAGCAGTGCACAAGAAGAGCCCGATGGTGCTACCCCGGCCGATCACAACAAAAAGCGAAAATTGGACTTGGGCGATAGCACCCTAGTTGAAGTAGAATTCACCAGGCGGCTCATGCTGGCTGATGCTGATGGCAAATGTAAGCACAATGTACACCCTCCGGTCATGATCAGTTGTCAAGAAGGCTGATTATATTCTCTATCAAATGACAAAACAGATGAAGAGTTTTTCGAGTACCTTGGAAATCTTTCCCCTTCCGCTCTAGACCTTGAAATCCGGTCACTCTCCGATCATCGACACATATTGTCGTTGATGAAAGCATTCGAGATGCGTCTGAAAGAAGGGAGAGACTTCGAGATGGTCCAAGCGATCATGCGTGTCTTCCTCACGGTTCACGGTCCGAGGTTGGCAGGAAACCAAGAGACATCGATCTTTGGATTGCCCAATCAGGGCGATGACCATCAAAAACTTCTCCCAGCAATCACTCATCTCCTAGCCGTCCAGGAAGATGTTTGTGCTGAATTGAATCGATTGGTCGACTATGGCATCGGCGTTAGTGCTTTTGTTCGAGGCTTGACTGGCGTTGTTTGATTGGGCTCAGTAATCAGAAAAAAAGAGATTCCCATTTGGTGCAACGCACTCAATTACCCTGTCTCGCACAAGCTTCCCAGTTATCTTTCTTTGATGATCTTGGAACGGTATTTCTGAGTGCTTGAACCATAGCAATCTAGAAAAAACACAGCCTTATGTATTAAAAAGTCCGCAACGCAACGAGGGAAATTATCCAATGTCCCACAAATACCTCCCATTCTTTGTTGTTCTCTGTCCGTTTCTCCTGAATGTTTTTCAGCAAAATCAGTTGTTGTCACGTATGGCTCAAAATACCTATCACCGGGAAATGATGGGCCGCCAGTGGGCCCCCCCACGTTTGACTGCTTTTTTTTTTGGTATTATGATTTCTAAGGCTCTTTCGGCCACGGAAATGGATTACATTACACAGAAAAAAAAAAAAAAAAACTTATGATGAATATTTATTTCCTTAAATCCCGACAAAAAAAAACCTTTCTCTAGACACTGTATATACACAGTGCAGGAGGACAACCCAGTCGAGCGAGCCACCGGGCGCGAAAAAAAAAAAAGGGCAAGTTTTGATTGCGCTATGATGATAGGATGAGGACGAGTAGCCCAGACAACAGCAACAGCAGCAGGACAAGCGTCCGGAAGAGCGGGCGAGGAGGACGGCAGACGGAGGGCGGCGGAGGGGGAACTGGAACGGAAGAAGAGCGAGTCGACAGCCTCAAAAAAAAAAGGGAAAAAAAGGTGGACGACCAACTAGAGTGAGGAAGGGCATGAGAGCAGCAAGGGCCCCCCCTCTCCTTCAAAGACTCGCTTGGGCCAGGGACGCGTGTACACACGCGGTGCGATATGACCCACGCCCTCGGAAGAAAGGATGGGGTGGGGTTGCGCTGGAGAGGAGGCTCTGTAGGGATGCGCCCAGGTGTGGCTAGCTCTCTCCTTGGTGACACATATACATTCGGCGGGTTGGGATCATGTGGTGGCCAATGATACACGAGTGGGCTGAGGAATGGATTGGAGAGAGAGGACTCGACGACAGCCACGCGACAGATAGGGGAGAGGACAGGGGACTACGAGGAGCCACGGAGGGGCACGACCCACCAGTCGCGGTCGGGGACGATGCCCCAACGGATATTGAGGGAGTCGTCGCTCGGATCGGGGTTTGGAGGGAGGGAGAGAACGGAGGGGTCGTGGGCGTGCAAGAGACGGAAGCAGGTGCGACACACGAAGCAGGGCGACTCGGCACACAGCGCGTCCCCGATCGCCACCACCCGCGCCGGGTCCCGGTCGCACACTCGACACTTCGGCGAGCTCATCCGCGACAGGAAACTCGTCATCGGATACCCCGTTCGTCGCCCTTCCCCCACCACCATCGACCCTCCGCTCCCCCCTTCTCCTGTGCTGCTGCTGCTGCCCCCCGTCGTCGTCGTTGCGCTCCCTAGGTACGGCGCTGGATCCGTCGCATGCATCGCTCTGTTTTTCCCCACTATATATATAAGCCACAAACAGTTCTTCTTCACTTGAGAAATCTTGGCCCACCGACGGACCTGATCTCATCTATGGTGAAAATATGTTCACAGTTGCCCTGATGGAGCATCCAATAAGGCTCGTTGATCCTCAAGGTGAGCTGCTCGAACCGCACGTGCTCCATCGACAAGGTAGACATCTGGATCTTTTTCTTCTTCTTCTTCTCGCCCGACGTCGGCGGCTCGTCCCCTTCAATCTCTTCCTCTTCTATCGAGACCAGATCCTCCACTTTCTCTTTTTCAATCAAGTCCGGCAACAGTTCCTGCAACAGTCTGAGCGTCGACATCCTATCAGTAAAAAAAGAAGGCAGATGGGGGTGAAAGAAAAAGCAGAGGAGGACTGAACGTAGCATAGTCCAATTTTTGGGAGGCGAGAGGAGGCTGGGAGGGGGGGTTTGAGGAATCGGAGAAGAGGACGTTTTGGATGATGAAAGCGGAGCCGGAGATCCAACGGCGATCGAGCCAGGAGGCGTGGGGAAGGGAGGCGGAGGAGCAGACGGGGATCTGGTTGGCGGAGCAGACCACCACGTCGCGCAGGTCCGCGAGCGTTTGGGAGGACAGGATGTGGATGGTCTGTTTGCGCGGCGCAATCGACTTGGCCTCCCCTGACGTCTCCTGCGTCCCCCCGCTCGTCGTCTTGGAGAACGGATGGAACGTGATGGTCAGCATCACCGTCGTCGGTGGTTGCGCGTCCATTGGCATCGGTGCCGGGTGCGGTAGATTGGAGTGCATCTACGTTTTTTTTTTTAAGTCAGATGTATATATCTCACGTTGTTTAAAAGGGGAAGGTTGGACTCACGGGTTGAGTGGAGGTATTCCAATCGGAGCGACCGACGGAGCGGACGTACCACATGCCGTCGAAGTCAGGCTGGAGGGATTTGAGGCCGGTGGCGGCGAGACGGTTGATCAAGTCCTGAATGGGCTTGGGTTTATGGATGATAGGCTGGGGCGGGCCTGCGGCTTTCTTGCGGACTCTTCTAGGTGGTGGTCTCTGGTGAGATGGGTCGTACGTGCTCTGTTGTTGTCCCTTTGTGGAAGAAGAGGAGTCGAATAGACTCGGGTCGAGATAGTCTGGGATCCTCCTTTCCGGGGGGTGCGATTCGACGGGGATGTCTGTTTGGCGTTGTTTCTTCGTTGGGGGTGGGACATGATGCATCTCCTGAGGTGATTCGGCGAGATGTAAGGCGTGTAATGAGCCATGTGGGGTTGCTAGTTCGTGTTGGTGGTCTTTGAGTTCTAGGAGTAAGTTTGAGTCTTTGTAGATTGGTTCTAGGGGAGTGATGAGGTCGTTGAGAGTGCAGGCTCTTTCGAGATGTGGGTTTGAGTTGTTTGGATTGTTTTGTTGATGATGATGTTGATCTTGTTGTTGTTGTAGTTGTTGTATGAATTGTTTGATGTTGATGGGTTTGGATGGTTTGAAGAGAGAGTGTTCGAGTAGTTTAGCCTGTTGTTTGAGTTGAGTCTTGCTTGGTTTGGCTGGTCTGTTCATCTTGTTGTTTTTTTTCCTGTGGGATAATGTGAGGTCTGACAGAGTTGGGATCAAACAAATGCATAAAAATAAATAAATAAAGAGCGACACAATCCTCTCAACATATAAATAATATCAACAACGAGTGACAATCATCAGGAAGAGAAAGAGAGAAAAAGAAAGGGGAACCAACACCAAACCATAAAAACAAAACAAAAACAAAACAACATAAAAACGAACATGCCAACCACAAAATCACACCAGGCCATTTTCTACTGGTGTTCTAGTAGATAGATATAAAAAAAAGAAGGGGAGGGGCTTTTAATTCCACATGTTTCCTGGGTGTTCTTCGATGGATTTGAGAACAGAGGTAGATGCACGACGACCATAACCTCCCAGCCTAGAGCCACCATTCGATCCATTACTAGCAGTCGTCACCACGGGGGCATGAGGCTCAAAGGAAGATAAGAGCTTGGGAGTTGGATATCCTGTGGCTCCCCAGGAGAAGAGCCCGTTGGGTGTGACAGTCAAACGTGGCTCGTTGGACATGACTCCGTTCGACTGAAACTCATGCATCTCCAGAGGACTGTCCATGGTGGCCAACGAATGTCGTCGCTGAATCCCCTCCCGACTCCCATCCGCCTTCCAGCCAGCTTCCACTTGACCATCCCATCCTGCGCCTCGATCTTCCAGCATCGTATATGGAGCACATGGATTGAGGTCCAGCGATAATTTGGGAGCAGCATCACTTTGGTTGGTGGGCAGAAATGAGTACAACCCCATCTGAGCATTGGTCACATCCGTCAGTTGGCCATTGGCTAGTCCGAAATGACCAAACGATTGAATAAACTCGGCAGGACAGGAAGATCGTCTTCGGGGATCGAAACCATTGGGCGAGACTTTGCCATCATCGATGTGGAACTCAGTGTGGGTTGGGGTGCGGATAAGGTTGGAATCGGTGGCCGTGACGGTCGATGATGCGATAGAAGTGTTACTACTTCGACGGCCAATCAAGGATAGGTCATCAGCGCCACGCGGGTCGCTCAACCTCTGTGGTTGGTGCTGGGTTAGTGAACCATTTCCTATCGTCAAGGGGGTGGGGGTGATACAGGCATTGTTGGCCTGACCAGTCAAGACATTCGAAGTTGGGAGATAATACGGGTGATGATGCAAGGAGTGAGACCGGTAACGACGATCGGGATTGGTATTGAATCGCAAGTGGACTCCTTCTTCTCCCTCTTCGCTTTCCCCGATAGCAAGGGCGGCGCTACTGCTACCAGTAGTGAGAGTCGGGGGAGATACGCCGATTCGAAGTTGTTGATCGGAAGTTTCGTTCATGACGACTGGCAGCGCAACCGCTTGCAGGGATGGCGGACTAAGATAAACCGATGCAGGAGGGCTTGGGGCTGGTCGACTCGAATTACCGTTGACTTCCGAGTCGGTGCCCTTGCCAGACTCTTGCTCGGCTCTTTTCTCTAGCTTTTTGGTTTTAGCTCGGCGATTTTGAAACTTGCGTGCGAGTATGCAGCGGAGAATCAACGGAGGGAGATTAGCGACTGAATAACCTGACGATGATATAGGGATGACGTTTGGGAAGGGTGAAAGGAGGAGTGGAAACTTTGGGTGCATATGTATGCTCCAAAATTATGGAAAAATGGAAAACAGTATGATACTTACCCAAACCTGAACTTCCCGTGGGGTCATGTCAAGTCGATCGGCAAGCTGCTTGCGTAGCGCCACATCGGGTTTGCAGTTCAGTTGAAATTGTGCCTCCAAGATGTTGAGCTGAGCGGGTGTTGTGCGTCGACGATGCTTGATCCTATGGTGGAGTAGAGTCAAGCCAAGGGGTGTGCATATAATCATACATGAATATTTATATTTATTTAAATATGTCGGATGCGCATAGCACAGGGTGGATGGTAAGTTGAGGATAATTTGGAAGTATGGAATTTCGGGGTGCGAAGGGGGTGGATGATAGAGGAACATAGTGTGCGTGTGTGTGCGATCGAAGGGGTGAAGCGCAGAGATTAACATATCGGTCAACAAAGGGGAGAAGAAGAAGTGTCAGCTTATCTTGAAGAGAGCACATCCGGCGAGTGTTTTTCTTAAATATAGTGGAGTCTGTTGTGCTACAAATCCGCAAGCTCAATAGGGGATACAATGTTGGGGATGTGCGCACAAACTAATCGCCAATAAACGCGTACAATGTTGATATTTACAACATGGATAATCAAAGGAGAGAGAGTGAAAGAAGATGTATGGTACTGACTGGAATGGGTCATAGAACGTTGTGGGATGACCGAGATCGACTGCTGAGCCATTCCATAGGTTGTGAGTATGCTGCTGGTGCTGATGAGCCAGTGGGTAAGGGTGTGCTGGGCTGAAGGATGAGTGGTCGATGGGGCTCTCGAGTGAGTTATGGCGAGTGAAGGGATATTGGTAGAGTGGATGATGATGATGATGGTGATGGTTTCGATGATGATTCTGATTGTGATTCTGATTGTGATTGAATGGTTGGTGAGAGATGAGGGCGGTGGGTGATGGGGGTGAGGATAGGAGGTCGTTGGTATGAGCCAGGACAAGGTCGCTGGAGGGATCGATCAACATGTGTGCTGGCTGTGCTCGAGGTTGAGGTTGGACCAGTGGGGGAATCTGGTGGTGAAGATGGGAGTCGGGCGAGGATGAGGATGAGGATGAGGAGGGCTGTTGGGGGTGGTGGTGGAAGGGTTGAGGATGGAAGCCATCCAAGGAGGATGTGGAGGAGGAGGGCCAGATGGAGGCGGGGGAGGGAGTGGGTTTCGAGTTGAGGGTGAGTGAGGCTGGCGGATGATCGGTGGCGGAAGAACAAGCTGCTGCTGCTGCTGAGCCAGCGGGAAGGTTAAGGGTGGAGACGAGCAAGGGCTGGTGATTATTATGATGGTTATTACTAATTTGGGTGGTGATATTGTTGTGATGATTGCCCAGCTGGGAGTCGGACACGGTATTGTCATCATCATCCTTCCTCGCAGCAGTGTTGTTGTTTGTGTTGTTACACGTTGTGGTTGTGTTTGTGCTGAGGACAGGATGGATGGGAGTGGGCGGGGAATTAAGGAAATCAGGGAGTAGCGTAGTAATATTTTTTTGTAATGACTCGTCGGATGAGCAAGTCTTGAGTGGATGGCTGAGGAGTGGGTGCTGCTGCTGCTGCTGCTGTTCGACTGAGGAGGTGTGTGAGGAGCCAGAAGACAGGCTCGACATGCACTCGGCTGGCTTCAGATTGTGAGCACAAACTTGGAAGAGCATCTTAAAAGTAGTAATAATAATAATAGAATAGAACTAGTAATCTTTCTTCTTCTTCTTCTTCTTTAAAATCGATCCCAAGCGCGGCACTATGAGGATAGATAGTTTTGTGTTACTTCGAGTGCTAGGTATGAAAGGGAGTAGAGAAGAGGGGAAGAAAATCAGTTCTATGATCTATGCACACAACCCCAGGCTCAAGCTATAGTAGATCACGGAAGGCTGGGCGCTCAAAACGAAGTTTATAAGTCGTGCGGGCAAGCGAGAGAAAGGAAGAGGGAAAGCGAAAGAATAAAATAATATGTCAAAAGAAATCCAGAGATCAAAAAGGACCGAAAAGAAAAATTTGTAATTATGCATTTGTCTATTTGGACGCCGATTACTTGTTTTTTTTTTTGAAGTGGGTTGTTACACACATGTGTTGAAGAAGTGTACGCCGGGACTTCGGAAAAAAAAATACAAGATACACACGCACACCCCATTGAAAGATATGTACAGAAGAGAAGGAGGAGACCATCTATTATAACTCGGAAGGCAGGGAGGGGTACTGTGATCCACAAGTCCGGCAAAGACGGGATATGATGATCAAATTCAAATTGAGCACATTACTTGCTCATATTGAATGTGATGGTTACAATAATCAGCTTGCCCATCAGAGAAAGAAAAGAAATTCATATTTGAATAAAAGAAGGCGATTAAAAAGGGAAAATAAATCTTCTAACAGCTTCACTACCACTGCACCACTCTCAAACCACCAACTTACACAAAGAAAGACCAAATGTATCAATCTCTTCCTGGCAGTAACTGAAGACTGGAGGAAGAGGATTTCTGAGCGCAAGCGTTTGTTGGAGGAGTATGCAAGAGACCCAGAAAACAATGAAAAACCATCAAATGCCACATTATATCCGCCGCATACAAGAAGTACTTTCTTTTGTGGTCATCATGATCGACATTCTTCACTCAGCTCCGTCATTATAAAAATATCACTGGAGAGAAGAGATCCCACAGCCGTCTTGCGCATTCAAGCACCGATCTGCGTTTTCAACTATGTTGTAGGAAATCATTTTTTATTTTGTTGACAAGATGCAGCACAATATGTATACCTTATAATTCGAGCGAGAAGGCGGCAGATGGAAGAATGGGGACCCGTGAGCAACTTAAGAATCCGAGATCCGCTTGAAGAAGAAAAAAGGAAGCCTTGGTCCTTGAAAAATGGTTATGGTTATGCAAAATCCCCTCATGCATTTCGAGAGGGGTATTGATGATGTTGCACCCACGCTCCGCTGATGAAAAGAAACTAATAAGCAAAAAAAATAAAAAAAGAGGGTCATGGATTAAAACATCCCATCGAAGGAAGCAGAAGCATGCATCATAAATATTTATTTAAATATATGAGTAAATATTTAGTGTGCATGTTGTTCCAGAGTGGTGTTACCCAGATTTCAACCACAACACTCTCCTTTGATGAAGGGTGGGAAACGATGAGGCAGGCGCGATTGGAAAGAGAGGAATTATGAAATGTGGAACAAAGGGAAGCAAGGGCACTCAAGACATACCCGGTTTACAATCGACGTAGAGTTGTATCGATATTAGCGAGTTTGGATTGGGAGTATACGAGCCCTCGAATCCGCGGTGGTAGTGATGTTCGTGCCGTCCAGGGTGGGTCCCTATGACTTGCTCTCGGCCGTGCTCGTATCACCCTAACAAAACAGACGTAATAGAGAGACCTCCGGATCTCTCTCTCTGTCTGGGGTCCATTGATATCATATTGTGATTTTGAAAGATCTCCGAGTTAGTTGGACCCTCGACTTGCAAGGCGGCAAATCAACATCGCGA
The DNA here is from genome assembly GCA_004348175.1 of Puccinia novopanici. Taxonomy (NCBI): domain Eukaryota; kingdom Fungi; phylum Basidiomycota; class Pucciniomycetes; order Pucciniales; family Pucciniaceae; genus Puccinia; species Puccinia novopanici. The sequence continues at coordinate 26,811 of SMGU01000301.1, forward strand.
GAGAAGACTTACCGGTGATTATATAGAAAAAAAAAATCCAACAGAACAGAAGGGTCAACGGTGGATGAGGATCGGAGTGTTGGTCTTGCCGGATTGGTGTGGTGGAGATTACTTGATAAATAATATGGGCGATGGCTTGGATAAATAATAAGTCGTAATTAAGGTGGTTGATTGCGATTTTCTTTTGGGATGATGACGAGCAGCTAACAAAGACCAATCAATGATCCTTATGACGTAGATAGTTTATGTGCTGCGTTTTCGTTAAGAAGAGGGGGGGGGGGCTCCCTGTGCGTTGTAAATCGTCAAGTGATTATTAAATGATAGAAATGGTCATATCACGTTGGCCTCAATCAACACTCGACATGGAAAGCCAGGAATCAAGCGCGGAAGAAGTGAGTTGGGGAGGATGATTAAAATTTAATATGTCAGATTCTCTAGGGTTGATTCAGGACCAGAAGGAGAATGGCTTGTTCAGAAAGGATATGAGAGTGTGGTCTATTGGTTGAGGGAGGAGTAATGAAGCCGAGGGAAAGAAGAGCGTATTGGGGAGTTGCTTCCGTCAATGAGGAAAGGGAGGGAGTATATTTATTAAAAACAAAGAGTGGGAGGCGCGGAGGGGGATTTAATGAATTGCTTGAAGCTTGGGGGAGGGGGAAGGTGTCTGAGCCAGAGTAGTGAGGCCAAACCACAAGTCCCGAGTGATCGGCAGAGACCGAGAGAGACAGTAACGATCAGCGAGTGGATGAATGGGCAGGGAGGCGTTGTGAAATTTTGTGCGGTGAAGACGAAAAAGTAGGGGGGGGGAGGAAGCGATGAGGGAACGCTTTCTCTCTCCTCTCTGCCCCACTCGTCTCTTAACGATTCTCGGCTGTTTCTCTCCCTCCCTCTCTCTATCGTTCTTTTTTTTTTTCTTTGGCGTCGCTCGGCATTCGCGCCAGTCTTTCGGTTGACAATACATTTTGAAAAATGTCTCGTAATATTCATATAGTAACGCTCCATTTTTTTTTTGGGTGTCGAGTCTGGGTTCCTGGGTTTCCAGTCACGACCCATCAACCCGTAAGGCAACCTTACTTAAACAAAAGGACAGGTCAAAAAAAAAAAACCCTAACCATAAAAGAACGGCAGGGATCATCATCGAAAAGGGAGTGTGGCGGTGGGTGATGATCGATCACAGCGAGAAAGCTCGGGTACAATTAATGTGGGTGTGTTTCCAGCTTGAGGGTAGGGAGAGGAGAATAGAGATGCGATGAATCACTCGGTCGTCATGAAGTCTCTGGATCGAGCAACAGCTCATGAATGAAAACGAAATGAAGAGTTGGTTCATGGGTTCATTGTGGGGAGGGAAGCAGTGGCGGGACATGGATCAGCAAGAAGAAAGCAGCTCGATCCAGGGCGCGCTATAGGGCGCGGTTATCGGGGGGTACGCATTGAATTAACGGACAGGCAGCTCTATTCGAGTGATGAATTCAGCTCTCACAAGCAGCTGCCGAGAGCCAGTCGAGAGAGTGGCCGTGTTGTTGTGACCTCGGTCACGGGCTGTGCCCGGCTGCGCCTCAGCCGGCCGGAGGAGAGACCAATTACATCGCCCTTCTCCGGGCCACTCCTACCGGGCATCTATCCCGATACTACCGGCCGGACGTATGTGTATGGATGTATGCGCCACATGTCACTTCCTGTCCTGACCCACAAACATTGTGTCTTCCAACCATCCAAATTGTACCCGAGTATGTAGTAGCAGCACGTTAGAGTCTTCAATATATCTCCCTGAATCCCGCCACACGTGGATAGTACTCCCTTTCAAAGCCACACACACCTACAGACCAAGGCAGCCGACAATATCCTCGAGTCTCAGTCAAGGGAAACGGATTCCTTGCCGCCAGTATGGACTTTTATATGCGTATAAGAAGCGTATCAGCACTGTTGTGGGAAAATGCTGCCGTCATGCGGGCAGCCCAAGCCATGAGTCTACACACATGTCCCGCCAGCCCTCGGAGGTGGGCCATATACCTATGCGCTACCAAGAACCTCCGTCTCCGGCTCCGTGATGTCGCCATAGGTGTGGCGAGCAAGAAGATGACTCCTACGAGTACAATATGTGTTAAGGCGCCTCAGGCCTCATGAGAGGCTTGAGGAGGTAGCTCATGAGCGTCACAGCCTGTCTCACTGGATTCTTGCCTCAGGTCCCCCCAACTCCGAGGGGCAAATATAGGGTGTCTGATGCAGGCCACTTACGTTTCGTCAGAGGCCAGCTTCTGGTCGGTTTATACAGGGTGCGACATAGTTAGAGATCATATGTTACACCCAAACGACACAGATATGCCATGTCTACAGTGGATAGTGGGAGCGTGTCTTGTGGACCCGTAAGGAGGACTAGCACTTTTACCTTGATGTACGGCCAGGGGCAGCGGCAAATCCACCGTGATACGGCACTGGCCAGCACGCTTAGGGGAGCCGGGGATACCAGAGCAGCGCGTGACTTGGAAGAGAAGAGAAGAGAAGAGCGAGAGAGAGGACGGCTCATACTACGGCCGCTAAGGCAAGAGAGAAACGAAGCTCCACTTTCTTAACCCTGCGTTGTATTTTTTTTTTGAGCCGAGAGATCCCAACGGGCGGTCGTGCGTCTTCTCGGCGCACTCACTGATCACACCGCGCGTGAAAAAAAGGGGTGAAAGATTATGTATTATCCCTTAATGCCACAGCATGGAATAATAGGCTTCATCTCTTCACTGTGCAGAATTAAAAAAAAACTCTGACCAGCTTTCACTCCTCCCCTGTGTTATCTTGGCGATATTCATCGGCCGCTTAGTCGGACTATAGTTAGCTCCCATTATCTCAGCCTTGACGGCTCTGCAAAGCGACCCATGCCGAGCGCAAGATCGGCTGTTCTCCCGCAGCGCGTATATTATTTCTTGTATGTAGCTTCCCTTCCTCTGCTCGCGGGTTGTTCTTCTGTAGTACTGGCAATTATTGCTATGGATTGGGTTTCACGGGCACACATAAGGAAGCGTCGTGAGGTCGTGAGCTTCTGGCTCCCTGGGTTGCCCTTAACCTGTGGAGCCTTAATTTGCAAAAAAAGAGCTTTGAAAAAATTATTATCCACTGCTGTGTGGTCGAATTACTTATGGCAATATTCAAGATTCAATTGTTTCCCTACACTTTGGAGGGTAATTTATAAGCTAATGATAATTAGTTTCATTCCCCTACCAAAAAAAAAAAACAACAATTCTGCTTTTTTTTTTTGGGTGCTACCCCAGTTTTTTTGGGACGATTTATTTTAAGGTGAATTGGTTATTTTCCCACACTTTAAATGGATTGAGCTATGTTAGTTAGTGTGATATCTCAAATTTTATGAAATTTGTTTTGAGGGTGTTTGGCATACCTCCATATATGATGACATGTCCAGCCAAGCTCCCTTGGATTTCAATTGCTATTATGATGGCTGTCATAATGTGCAAATTGCATGTGATTTGTATACATTATTACACCTGTTATATGACACTAACAAACATGGCCTTAATCATTCTCAGGTGAATTTCAATAATTCTGCCTTATTTTGGGTTGTCATGCTTTTGTTTTCCTACTGGGGGCAATTTCATGGTGGTTTTGGAATATGCAAAATGAGGTTGAATTCATTTATTTCAATGTATTTATTTGATTCTCTTCTCATGAAGCCTGGATCATTCACTTTTTTTTTTTTCAAAATGGAAATATTTTTTTAAAAAAAATTGTGGGGTAGATTTCAGTTCAGTGATGAGTCAGTCTTGCTTTTAGGCCATGTTGGGTGCTAGGTCCCTGAAGAAACAGACTTGATATATGGAACCAGGAAACAATTTGTACTCTTGCCCACCCCTTGCTGCAACACAGACACACACATGGGCTCATTCATGGCAGTGGTCCAAACTGCCAGGTTTCTGGAAAAGCTGTGAGACACCTGTGGCAGAAAAACACAGCATATAATCATATATATGATCAATTTAAATGCATATGGCAAGAACAAAATATGAGAAAAGTGATCTTTATTAATTCTGCTATTACTATCCCTGTTCACATTACATAATATCTGCCCTTCTGGAGTTACACCTCAGCAAGGATTCCCAGCGAAATTGGCTAGTAATATAGGATAAACCCTACTTTGAAATTGTCAGTCTTAGAGAATTTTATTTTTTTGCTCTATATAAAGAGAGTTTTTCTATTTAACATATTGTAAACAAATTAAATGCATTGTTTCATTGGATTCTCCTTGTTTTTCTAAACATGTACAAACATGGCATGTGGAATAGCTGTCTTGTGATCTTGATATTTTCAAGCTTAAACTAGAATACTTTCTAGCTAAAAGTTCAATTGAATAAATATTCAATTTGAAGTCCTTCCACCTTAAAAATAGAATTCAGTCAAAAATTTTAACCTCAGAACAGAAACCAACCAGAAACAGCAGATCACCACAGGACTCCAAGGACCCTCACTGATAAGTCATCTTCCCACTACTCTGCTCAAGTGTCATTATCACTAATCAATAAGTCTCCTGTCTTCTTGTTATCTCATACTTCTCTTGTTTTCTCTTCTCAGGGGTTAATTTCTGAATCAATACTCACTACTCATCTGTTTCTCTCCTTTTCCATTCTCTCTTATTTTTTGGTGGATTTTTTACTTTAAAATAAAACCACATAGGTTTGCATTGAAACAGCCTTTGCCACAAGCCTTGAACATTTTGACCTGGTTCTTCAAAAGATTAAATTCTTACCAGAAGACTCTCTTTTGATTTTTTACAGAGGATGCTATTGATTTTTTCCAGAGAAGGCTAGTAATTACACAGCTTTACAGATTTCTTCCTTATAGCCTGTTTATTGTAGTTATTTTCCTCTTGAAATAAACTCAATCAACACCCAATCTTCGTGTCTGTTGTAACTCTAGAGGCACAGGCTCACAGAAATAGCTGATGGTGGCCCTATTTTAATGGTGCTACTATGGAGGAAATTCATGAACTGCAATAAGGGTGTGTAACAGGGTTCAAGGTCCATGTGAATCCCCACATCTACAAAAAAAGGTTCTACAGGAGGTAAATGAGATGATATTACCAGGGAGGTGATATCCACTTTCTCTATCCTAATATTGATCATATCTGCCATCACCACCATGTCAATGAAGCACAAGTGCCCCAAATATACCCTAGAACCTCCAAGAACAACCTGAAACTTTTGGAAAATCCCTCTCAGCCATCAAAGTGATTGACTTGGATACAGATGACCCCACTAACAAAACTATTTCCACCAGCCACAGAAGTGGGGTCTGGAATCATTTCACAGATTATTCATATTTCTCTGTAGCAGTTTTCAAAGTCATGATAAAAGAATTTCATGTTTTGCACTTCCCTGAAGAAGGATTGGTTGGGCATCACAAATAAATTTCACAAACATCTTTTGAAGAAGCACAGCCTGCTAAAAACCAAATTTTAAAAAATATTGATAGGAATCAGGAAGACATAGAAATGTTTTTTAAGACTGCTAAATTGGTAGCTAAGGCATGTATAATTGAGTTTTTTTTTCTATTTCCTTTTTTATCTGAATCCTAAGAGGCTTGCATTTTTTCCTGTTCCTCTGTAGATTGTGCTCAACAGTGAATCACTCAAAACAGCCCTTTTTTATTTTACTGAAAATGTCAATCTCCCTTTTTATATCTTTGAAAGGAAATCTTTCAAAAATTTCCTCTATCTAAGCAATAAATAAGCCATCCCCTTCATGACACAAATATCCCAAATATGCATATATACATACCTTTCAAAAGTGTACATTCATTTCCAAGAGAAGATCAATTGCAATGGAATCCTTATGGGAAAGGAAGCAGCATGATGGTCATGAACGTAAGACCTGATGGTTTCCAACCACGGGTGTTAGACACAACACAAGGAGTGGCTAACAACAAGAGAGCAGAGCAAGTCTGATGGTTTCCAACCACAGGTGTTAGAAATGACACAAGGAGTGGCTAACAACAAGAGAGCATAGCAAACCTGGAGGCGAAACGGAGGAGACAGAGTTGATGAGGCACATGGATCAGAAATAAATGAGAAAATCAGATGAAGAAAGAAAAAGAGAGACAACAAGGTGTGTAGATCTTGAACTATATACATCTGAGTTTCCCAATTAGGTTTCCAACCTTGTTACTCTCACTATCCCGTCCTTCAGCTGTTCCACAGAAGTTTGGAAATGTTTGTCCCAGACTGAAAGTTCAACAGGTGGCTCAGAAGTGGAGGGGCAGCCCTGAGTTGCTGAGGGAAAACATAGATGGAAATGAGGCAGTCCAAAAAACAAAGAAAATTATCTTCAAGGCTATATATTATTTCTGAGAGGAATAATGCATTGCTTTTTTCAGTGGCAGAGGAAGTGTGGGCAGAGAAATGGTAGCAGTCATGAGGGGATTTTTTGGGGCTCAGGAAGGTATTGGAGGAGAGAAAGGTGGATGAGGGTTACTCCAGAGGTGCTGTAGGGGCAAGCCATGCCAAAGAAAGGGGCTCAAGGGTTTTGGTAATTATGGCACTGGGGCTTGGGGAGTGAGGCAGACACAAGGTTGGTGGTGAGTGTAAAAATGGTGGCCTAAGGCCTGAGAAGACAGAGAAGGGTGAGCTGAGAAATCAGGAGCACAGTATGCTCAGGGACTTAGGAAAACAGTGAGAGGGACTCCAAAGCAGCAGGTCTCACCACTATAGGCTTGGAACTAAGTGAAGTTGTATTTCTGGTGGGACAAGAAGAAATACAATGTCAAAAGGGGGCCTGAGATGAGGGCCTAAGATGAAAAATAACATAAAATAAGGAAATGAGAAAGAAAATGAGAAAGCCCTCTTTGGGGCATGATCACAATTCTAACAGAGAGCAGGAATCAGTGTTGGGCAGGGAGTGCAGGAGAGTAGGGTTTTCAGGGAGGATTGAGGTTGGGAGCAGAGGATAATTGTTGTATCTATCTATCTCTTGAGACATAGAGTGGATATCAAGATTCAATTCACACATCAAATCAATAAAGGAATAAAATTAATAATATTTTCTGGTTGCAGTTCAACAAATACAGTGAAAGGGATTGCCAATTTTTTAGTTGAAGAGAATACTTACCATGCTATCCAAGTTTCCCACTGTGAAATAAAAAGAGTACCAAAAACAAACAGAGAAAAGTACTTAAGTTTACCAGCTGTACAGGTTTCTTTCCACGTATCTCAAGCAAATAATACATAAAAACAATGGCCATGAAGAAGACCAACAAAATCTGAGCATATCTAATCTCAAGTCATCCAGGAAAAAAAAATAAATTATGTCCAGGAAAGCCAAAGACTTACAAAATTACATCTCATGAGAGTTTTTACATCTCCAGAAGAAATTAATAATTGAAGACCTTAAGTAACAACTTTGAGCAAATAATAACAAGCCAAAAGACCAAGAAGATGCTGAGGTGGGGCCTTCTGAAAATCAATCATCAGTCATCAGTGCCCCAAGCAAGCTTGACAGCTTAAATCCCTCAAGAAATGCCAAAAATGCCATTAATGAGGATAAAAACAAGAAGTACAATGAAGATTGTTGAAAATTTTCAATCTAGCCCTGTGAAAGCTTAACAAACATCCTGTGAAAGTCAAAATCTGTGGAAAAGAAATGAATTGTAAAATCAAATACTAATTTGAAGAAATCTAATTGGCTTATTCAAACTCTCTGAAACAGTCTTTAGTTGATGATCATCCTCTCTTCTCAACTGAAGCCCATATCAAAAATTTAAACCAAAATCTTTCCACTAATCACTAAACAGCTCCTCCTCAATCAATAACTTGGCATAAAACTCATCAAAATTCTTCATAAAACTCACTCAACTTGTTCTCAAGTCCACCTTGGTGAGGAATGAACCTAAATAATTTTGGTTCATTTTTTTCTCTCTTTCATTTTTTTTCTATTTGAAAAATGATCTTGTTTTCTTCTCATAATTTTTTTTTATTCTCAGTTCTACTCTTCATCTCTAAAATTAGTGTGTATAGATTCATAAATCAACCAGGGTATGTGTGTTGTTTTCTGTTGAAAATATGAGCTTGCTCTTCTCTCTCATTTCTTCTTCCTTTTCTTTCAAAATGTCACTCATTTCCTGACAGACCCCTTTTTGGCCAAAAAAAAAAAACTGATTATTCTATTCTATAAACACAATTTGATCCTTGTATTTATTTAAGTTGCACCCCAAAAGAGACAATAAAAATCATCTATCCTGACAACACAGTTCCTTGAGGTGGCACATTTAGCCTCATCTCATGCCTCTTTTAGAAGGAAATTTGAGAAACTTCAACTGATAATAAATTCCTCATTTTCTATGTCAAAATTTATTTTTTATTCCTTCCTCAGTAATTCCGCTAAAAATTCAACATTTTCTTCATTTCTATTTTTGTTTTTCCTCTTTCTGATCCTCTTTTTGTCCAGAACTGGCTTCTGTTTCAGAAATAAAATCATTTGGTTTTTTAAAAGTGTTTATTCTACACTCTTCTGATTGATTTCTTGCATGATTTACTCAGTTTTTTCCTTTCTCAATTTGGATCAATTGGTTTCTATCAAATTATGTTATCATTTTTTTTTCTCCACTCAATTCTCCAAAATACATCTTGCTTCCTTCTCTGTACTGTGAGGTTTTCAAGGTGAAATGAGGAATTGATTACTGTGGAAAATGAGTAATAATAAAAAATAATTACTTTGAAAATCGTGCAAATGAGAAAAAAAGGAAATAACACCAGGAAAAGATGGAAGAAGAAAAAGGTGAAGCAAGATAGCCAGTAATTTGTTTTGATTCCCCTGCACCTAGCCGCAAAACTGGCCCATTTTTAGTAAATTAAATTCTTGTGGTAGCCATTTATGTTTAGAAGCTGATAAGCTGATCTCAGCTCAATTGCTTGAACCTGTTGATTTCCAAATCTGTCAGGAGATGAATGAGGAGGAATAAACTTAATTCAGCTTTTGAGATTTTAAGTTTCATTTGAATTATGCTTTTGGTCCTCCACGATCATATTTTTGAGAATCACTAATGTTCACATTATCAACACCATGTACTTGGGACTCCAGAAGCAAGCTGGTAGTTTAAAAATTACCCATTTGGATTGCAGAACCCCAAATTCCCTCTCAAGGTATTTCTGGGAAGCTTCTTGAAGTTTTTGAAAGTGTTGAGAGGGTGTTTCCTGAAAGAAACCCTTAGCTTTCAATGTAGTAGGTGCGTGGGTAATTGCAGCCACAGACTTCAAATTCAAATTCAAAACTTGTACCACAGATTGTCTCTTTGAATAGAGTAAATATTTCAAGTATGTTGATGTTTTTCAACATGCCAGCTCCTCCAAAGAAAACATGCCAGATCCATAATTCTTGGTTGGAAACTGCTTCTAATACAAATTTAGCTTTCTTTTCATTTAATTTGTAATTCCCAGCCATGTCACTTGGGCAATTCTTCCATGCCTAGTGCATGCAGTCCAGGTTGCCCATGCAGCCCAGAAAACCTTGCTTGTTGTTGATATCTAACATCTTTTTCAATTGGTTGATCAGTTTTTCAGAGGTATCTTCCTCCATAAAGCAGGATGATTGTGTTTCAGAAGTGTTGGAGTGTTTTTCAAGAATTCAAATCAACTATCAAGCTGTATTTGTCTGTTCCATTCCAGTGTCAAGCTCAAAAGTATCATCAAAGACCTTTTGCTGAGTGTAGAAAGGAATGAATGGGTATACCTCTGCCTTTCTGTGGTTCTAGACACTAAACAAGCCTGCCAATTTCTGATTGGAAGGTTGAATAATTTATAGCATGTGTGTATCAAGATACTACTGTTGTCTAGAAGTTGGTTGGGTTTTGGATGAAAAAGGGTGTTGTAAATATGATTGGAAAGAGTGGGAATTAAACCAAGGTTTGTGTCCTCTAGCTAGTCCTAAGGTATAGAAAGGACAGTTCTGTGGAGCCTTTATAGGCGGGAAACCAGCAGCTAGGCTCAGCAGTCAGGGTTTGTCCCTGAGGTGCTGATGGAATTGTGTATATGTAAAGCTGAGGCAGTGTGGAACTACTCTTATGGGGAATAGAGCTTGAGAGGGATGAGTGCTTGAAGGGATGCCTCTGTGGGTAAGATTGGCAGAGCAAAGAAAAAAAAGAAACAAGAGTATGGACTTTTGAAGAATAAGGTGCAGCTAATGTAGATTTTAAGAGATTTCAGGGGATAGTGTACACCCAGACTGGATACTGGTGTGGAAAAACGTAAGATATGTAACTATAATAATCCTTAATGAGGCTATGACCAGTGCTCAGCAATAATTGATTCTTAGTGAGCTGGGTATATGTTCAGGGATATAAGGATTGGTGTAAGCCCAGACTGGTTACTGGTTCTGACAATGGATGGTGGAGATGTGTTGATTCAGGGATGTTGTAGACCCAGACTGGTTACTGGTGTAAACAAGGTAAGAAGGGTGAATATAATAATCCTTACTGAGGATGTGACCAGTGCTAAGCAATACAACTATAATTCTTAGTAGGCTGACGGGGGAACAAAAATGCAGGGAAACAAGGCAGTAATTATATTAAAGAGATGAGGGTTCAACTTGTGGTTGAAGAAAAAGTGAAAAGGGAAGGAACAACCTAGGGAGGGGAAAAATGGCAAAAATTTGGTCACATATGAGAATGAAAAAGGGGAACAAAGACTCATGGAACAAAATGGAAGGAAAAAGGGAGCTTCAGGCTTGTGGTTGGATATTCTGGAGTTGTGGGTGTATTGTTGATAATTTTCATATTTTTGACTTGTGGTTGTGCATATTTGAGACTTTTCATGTGTCAGAGTTGTGCTTTCAGGTTTGAGGGGTCCAAGTGAGACTTCTAGTGGTTTGTTGCTTTTTTATCCTTGTTTAATGTTGCTTGTGACACTTGAGGGGGCATGGGTTTGAGGTTATTGATGTGTGTTGGGCTTGTTCAAGCTAAGAGGTCCTGTGGAAGATTGGCTTGCCACAGCGTCTCAAATGAAAAAGGAAAGTATTTTCAGAGCTTTTGTTGTGCTGAGTGGAAGATTGCATTTGCTTGTTTTAGAGGGAGAGAATGGGTGGGAAGAAAGGCAATGGGGAGACAATGCAGATGGGAAATCAATGGTGGTGATTAGGTGATTTTGGGGGCTTTAGCGGACCTGAGGACTGCTGTAGAGGGTGCTGTGGGGCAATGGGGACTGGAATGTGTAGTTTAAGGGGATTGGGATTGGGAAGTGGGGGCCTGATTGGTGAGGCAGACACAGGGGTGGCTGAATCAGGGCAGATGTAAATGGCTGTTGGAGGTGTGGGGATTTGGGGTGCAGGAAATCAATGGAATAGTTCTTGGTGAATTTTTCATCTTCATATGTGAATTCTTGAAGTGAGTTGGTTTCTTCTGTTTCCTTGTCTTTGTCTTCATTGCCTGTATAATTGAAAATTGATTCCAGAAGAGGGTGGTGTTTGCTGGTGGCTTGTCTTTCAGTGGGGTTGGCCATGATGCTGGGAGCCAGCTGGCTTAGGTGGATACTTAGCCAAAACTGGTGTAGCAGAAGTCTCTGCAGCTGAACTTGAGTTTCATGCAGCCAAACCAGTGCATGCATGCTCTTAGGTATGCAAACCTGAGCAAATCAGTTCAAAACTGTCAAATTGTACCCGCCTCTGGCAGAATCCTTGTTTTGAGGGCATTTTTATATCCTTTGCCTAGTCAGGTAGTGGATGGGTCAAAAACATCACTCCCCATGGGTCCCCAAGGGATGAATGATGCTGACAATCATGTTTTCCCAACACTATATATGTGTGGTTCCATGGTGTATTAGCTGGGGGAAGTGGATTTCCATGGATGTGCAGTTGTGAGTGCAAGTCTTGAGGATGCTCAGTGTGACACCTTGCCTTTCTCTGGTTTCACAAATTCTAATTATGTAATCATCTCACTACTTCAACTCAATTCCTCCAGACCTTCCTAGCCTGGTAGAGATGAAACTAACTAAACAACCATGCTAGGTAAGCACTCCCCATTGTTCTCTCTTCTCACTCTTCTCACTCTTCTCACTCTTCTCACTCT
>SMGU01000303.1:0-19948 GCA_004348175.1 Puccinia novopanici
CCACCTTTCATATTAATATTTCCCTTAACTATACACAAAACATAAAACCCCATAAAACAACTCACTTCTCTATTTCACTCTTCCTCATCATCATCATCCACTCACACATTTCTTCTTTATCATAATCCACTCACACTCTTCCTTATCATCTTACCACAACAAAACATTAAACCCTAAAAAGATTTCCACTTCCATCAGTTTCCACTAGCCTGAACATCTTTTATCCTTAACTCATCCACTCACACATTTCCTTATCCACTATAAGAGTTTGCTGTATTATCCTTATAAAAGAGAAGTTGATCCACGTCTGATTAGAGACTGCTACACATATTTTTCTCTAACATTAGTCAGCCACAATAAATAAATAAATTTGTTGTGTTAGCTCTTGTGTAGTACATTAGAGGGGCAGGTCTTTCAAACCACCCGTATCAGTTGTAATATTTCATAAATACTTGAATATCACCTCTGTTATTTCCCCCTCGCAGGACTGCCACCCATCCCAAAAGGAGTTCTCACAGCGTTCAGGGTTTTCTCTTTCATCAACCGCTTTGTCGTATGGACTCCGGGTGGTCGTTTCCAGGTTCCATCGGGTTGACACGCCAAATCTGCAGGTAATTCACTGGTGGTTGTTGTGTTGGCCGGTGGGACTGGGGTCGAAGTAGTTTGTGATTGAGGTTGGCTGTCCTGGGCTAACGCAGCTGGCGCAATCCGTGATTGAGCAAGCACATTCCATTTTGGTGAGTTCCGTACAATAAGCCAAGCTTGTTCATATATGAACTGCTTGCCTTCCTGTTCATAGAATTCCTTCTTGGCATCAGGGAGGAGGTCGGTTAAAACTGAGCCGGAGGGTCGATTGGCCTCCAGCTTGTGGTAAATGCCGGAGAACTTGAGGGTTGCCTTCTGGATATGCCCCCATCTGAAATAAAGAAAGACAGATCAAAATTAGAAAAAGAAAATAATTAACAAGCAAGACTCACCTGTGCATCACACTGGTGCCTTCTTGCTCAATTCCGCTTGTGTATTTGTTGTAGTCCTCTGCAACACGTCGCCAGAACTCGTCCTTTTTTTGGCCATTGGATCGTATGACATCTTCAGATATTTTGAGCCAACTTTTTGCCAATTGCTCGTTGTCTTGAGGGAGCCAATTGGCTCCTCGTTTAGGTGGCATTGGGTTGGATAGGGGTGTTGGATGTTGTAGATATCGAGGATGGTGTTGTTGAGATATGTAGCTTTGGGGCTATTTTGGCTTTAGCTGAAATTTTAGCTTGTTGGCTAACCATTGCTATACTTAGCAAGGGTTAGCCAGAATTCTAGCTGCGAGCCAAGTTAGCTTGCGTTAGCTTTGACCGGTGCAGTTGAATTCCGCGGCTAAAGTGCTTAGCTCGCGCGGAATTAGCCACCGGTACGGATGCTCTTATCTTTTGTTCTTGCTATGCCTATTTTGGTTTTGAATCTTCTTTTTCTTTTTATGACAACTATAATATTGAAATGATTGATCTTGGGCTGGCCTAGGGACTTGAAATAATTTATTATAGGACTCATAACAAAAATAAGAAAGATGCCCAACTCCAATATAAGCAGAAGCAAGCACAAAATGATAGGAAGGCTCTTCAAGAAAATACTGGCCTTCCCAAAATCCTCAAAAAGGTAGCACTGGTCCAGTGTTCTGTGTGACCCTTACAGACCACTTGGCCAGTCATACCTTTTGAGTGCATGGTTTCATTTCCACCCATTTCCAAAAATTCAATGGTTAGAGCATGCGTACCGGTAGCTAATTCCGCGACAATTTAGAGACTTAGCTAAAAATGTCAGCCGCACCGGCTCAGTTTAGCTCAAACCTAATCTGACTTTTCGCTAAATTTTTTGCTAACCCTTGCTACATTTAGCGACGTTTAGCGACACCGCTAAACTGTTTGGCTGTACCCTGCTATACCGATGCAGTCAAAGGCTGCGTGGCAAGTTACCATCACTTAATTTCAACTTTGCCGCGCAGTCAAATTGACTGAACCGGTACGCATGCTCTTAGTTGTGTGTTAGTTGAGTGGTTAGCGTGTGTTAGCTTGTGTAGCGTAGCCCAATGGGCAGCTATGCTACGCAGGCTGTTAGCTGGGAAGAAATTATGCTACAAATTCTTCAAAATGCTGTTAGCGCAAAAAAAGCTATGCTAAGTGTTAGTGTAGTGGAAAAAAAATTCAACTAACACTACAGAAAAAAATTTAAAGAAATTTTTCTGCTACACTAACTGTTAGTGTAGCTGAATACAATTACAACTAACGCTACACATATTTGGAAGAAAACAAAGAAGCGCTATGCTAACAGTTATTGGCCATGTAGCATAGTGTAGCATAGTGGCCCACCATTGATGTGAGCCAGGCTATTGTTGCCCAGATTCCTTGATCTGGAGCTTCTATTTCAAAATCCCAAACCTTTTTTGGTGATGAAACTTGATGAATGTCAGTTTCCCACCACCAAACAAAGTTTGGATGTTAGATTTAGCCCATCTAGATTAAGCAATCCAGACTGATGGTAAGTCCTCCATTACATCCTTGTTTAGCCAAGCACATCAAGATTGAAACTTTTTTTTTAAAAAAAAAATACATGTGTCATATGATAGCGGATTTGGCAAAAAATAGATGAAATTCAAAAGTCATACAACCAAGCATGAAATTGGAAAAAAAATACTGGTCAAGGCACCTTGGATTCCAATGAGGTTAATGGAATGAAAACCATTGAAGGTTAGCAGTCTTTCCTCCTGATTAATATTACTCCAAGCTGAATCCTGTGTGGCTTTAGACGTTCTGTGAAACAAGTGTTGCTACTGGGACATGTTGGATCCTGTGATGGGTTCAAGGTCCTGTACACTTCCACTCTACGCCCAATCAAATATCTCTGACAATGTAGATTCTATGCCATCAAACCTCACAAGCAAGATGGTGGGCAAAACAGAAAGCTCCTCCTCATATGATGATTAAGAAGAAGAAGAGCCAGTCAATCCTACACCTATCCCAGCCAACATGCAAAAAAAAGAAGATCAATGACTCCTCTTCCCCTGTGGCCAATGCACCTGCACCACAAAAGCAAGCACAAGGGTAAGGTTCCCAAGCCAAGGATGTCTTTATGAAGTTGATTTCCTTAAAGAGGAAAGTGCAAATTCAAAAGGTTAAAGTGGAAGCAACATCAGCTAAGGTTGGTTACATGTGCAAATTAAGGGAACAGGGATACAATAAAGAGGAAATTAAAAAACTAGTTGAAGCCAAGTTTAATCACATCAAGGAGGTTGATCAGGACCTCAATGAAGATTAGCTAGCTTTTTTTTTTTTTTTTTTGGTATCACATTCCAATGCTGTTGCTTTTTTTTTCTCACATTCAAGTTTCTTGAAATTTAAAAAGTTACTACTTTCATTTCTTGCACCAAACAAACTGTAAAAAGCAGAAAGAGAGTAAAAGGAAAAAAATAGGGAACATGGAAAGAAAATAAATAAGAAAGAGAAACAGAGGAACAGTGGTTACTACAATCAATTGTGGTACAAGTATTTCACCACCTCTTTGAAGATTTTTGCCTGGAAGACCATGCCAGGGCAACTTGTCCCAGCATGAGAAGCAATCTCCTGATAGTTGTCTTGTAGCTGGCTATTATATAAAACAAGGTTGTTGATTTGGGAGAATTCATCATCTAATAAAAAGTTGTGCAGGGTTGCACAAGTGGTGATCCATTGTGTTAACCAAGCAACATCAATGGAATCAGCCATATCAAAGTGTAGCCCTTGGAGGCTCTGGAATCTATTCTTGAGCAGACCAATGCAATCTTCATTGCACACCCAAAGAGAGCTGAGGTGCATGTTGAACCTCTTTCAATCTTCAGACAGTTGTTCACATGGAGGTTGTTTGAAGGCGGGTACTGAGTTGGTTTCTGCTGGGAAACCCAAGTCCAATATGAGATATTTGTTGGCAGAGAAGAATTGGGTAGATTGGAGCTTCATTTCACTGTTCTCCCAAAGCCTGGTGTCCTCCAAACAGCCTTGGGAAAAAAATCATTGAGAATTTTAAGTATGATGTGATGATGGTGATCAGCTACTTACCAGGCCAACCAGTTAGAAGGTACATGATGTTTTGTTTTCTATTGCAGACCACCAAGCCATCAAGACCATATGAGCCCTTTTGGGAGCAGTAAGAATCAATGGATGGTGATTTTTCAAAGACAAATAATGTGCCATCAATGAATTCAACACACTTTTTAAAGGCTGTGTTTTTGAAAATTTGTTTGGATATCTCTTGCCATTGGGATGTGCCTAGCCAAGAGAAATAAATCCCAAAGTAAGACAGAATTCAGGATTAGTAGGTTTTAATTATAATGGAATCCAAAAGAATTACTTCTCTAACAAAAGTATGGCAGCAATCACCCTCTTGCTATACAAGATGATGGTACCCTCTAAAACATGGAAAAATTGCACCAACATACCAACTGAACAGCCGTTACCTTAGGTCCCCATTCTTTTTAGAGTGATCATCAGTTGGATAATCAATGGTTTTTGAGGCACATTTGAGTTGTTGTGAAATATGGGATGACCTTTAATCTTTGTTGTGAGTTCCTCGAGTGTGTCACACAAAAGTCTGAATTCCTGCTTGAACCAAAGTGGATCAAGGTTCCAAAAATATTCAAAGATATTGGGTGCTTTAGCCAGGTGAGTTCTTGGATTCATATATCTCTTCCTTTTGGTTTTGGATAAGCATGTAGATCAGTTCTTCAATTTTGTATTCATTGGATGATTCCTCAGATTTTTCAGATGATTCTAAGGCAGAATTGATAGCGGTCTTGAGGGCATAGAGTTGGGTGAGGGTTTGAAGATTCTTGATTTTTTTTGAGCCTTGGGAGATGTGTGGCATGGTAGAGATGAACCAGGGGGTTTTGAAAATTCACTCATTGACCTTTTCTCCTTTGCTTTTTTTTATATAAATGTCACTCATTTTTCTCTCCGGTCACACAAATGTTATTGCTTATTCAAAATAATCTTGTCCAAGCAGCCCACAACTTGGCCTGAGTTGTACTTCTCCTATTTAATCATCCTCAGGCTTCTGAATAAGAAAAAAATCATCTGTTCTGACCACACAAATGTTATTGCTTATTCAAAATAATCTTGTCCAAGCAGCCCACAACTTGGCCTGAGTCGTACTCCTCCTATTTAATCATCCTCAGACTTCTGAATAAGAAAAAAATCATCTGTTCTGACCATACAGTTCCTCTTGTACTTGGCACTTAAGCCCCAACAAGAGCACTCTTTGCCATGGCACTTTTAGCCCCATGGACTGAGTTGATAAGGTCCTTTTTCAGACACTGTCTGTTATTATTATTTTTATAAAAAATATCTTCCCCCTTGACAACACTGTTTTTCAATAGGGGGGATGAGGCACAATTCGAGTGAATGAGGCATGGTGGGAGTGAATAAGGCATTGTGGGAGTGGCACACTTTTTCACTTGGTGGGTCCTCAAAGTAACTTCCCACTTTTTTGGGGGGTAGAAGTTTATGAAAAATCTTCTGCATGCATGCGCGGGTCTACTGGAGGACTTCCTGACAGTGGAAGACTTCCCTTCACCCAGAAAGCTTAATTTAGACAGGCTAATTCTAAATTCCAAACTTTGTTTGGTGATGAAGAATGATGACAGATGAGTTTCCATAACCAAACGAAGTTTAGAACTGAGCTTTAGCCAGTCTAAATTAAGCAATGCAGACCAATGGGAAGTCTCCCAGTCTGGATTGCTTAATCTAGATGAGCTAAATGTAAATTCCAAACTTTGTAATTTGGTCATGGGAACCTAACTTTCATCAATTTTCATCACCAAACAAATTTTGGTATTTAGAACTAGAAGCTCCAGATTAAAGAATCTGGGTGACAGGAAGTCCTCCACTTTGAAACCCACTGATACTAACAAACAAGGCCTAATTTTTTTTTTTTTGCTACATAATTTTCAGATTTCATAATCAGCTGGATCATTTTTGAAAAAATAAAAATAAAAACTTTTGTGCTACTGGGTGTGTCTCATAGGTGCTATCCGGGGTCCTGTGATGAACTTGGGCCAGTTGTTTAAGTGCAGGGTTTTCTTTTGGTGAATTGATATGTCACTTTAACGATTGAATTGATTTACGGTATTCAAAATTTGGACGTAAAATTGTGCATAACGGCATAGTTTCATTTTTTGGCAGGGGATTTTCAACAAGGTTTTATGTATTGTGACAGTTACCTGCAAGAAAATTTTATGTGAAATGCCTTTTTGATTCTATGTCTGAATTTTGAATACCATAATTATCAAGAGGAATTATATGGCCCATGAATGTGAACTGCTGAGCTTGATAGTTCTGATATTGTTTATCAGAGAGTGCTGTAGTGGAGGACTTCCCATTGCATCTGCAGCCCCTGCAGAACCAGATTTGCAGCCTCTCACTTATTCCTAATTTTACAAGACCCCCAATCCCTTTACATATTTAAATGATGACATAATTTGTTTGAATCACAACTTCCAACTGCTCACACCATCAAGATCCAGCCGACATGACTCCTCAAACCCAAAAGACCTCCAAGATGCATCAACCTCAATCTCAATCAGTCTTGCAGACCAATCAGCCATCCGGAACAGATGTTTCCAATCCGGCTCCCTCACAAATTGGGTTGAATGGTCCAAATACGCAGTCACATGGTCAATCTACAGCTGCAATGGTGGCTACAGCTTCCCAAAAACGACATGGCCGAGCCAAGGGATCCCAAGGCTATAGTTTGTCTGATTGTATTGCATTAGTGGCGGCGGTGAAGGAGATCTTGCCGCTTGGTTCTCAGGATTGGGCCAATGTCCTCACCCAATACAATGAATATGCTGATGCCAACAACCATGCTAATCGTGATGTCAAACCGCTCAAGATTAAGTTCCAAGCTTTGGTCAATCATTCAAAGCCCACCGGAGATGCTGACTGCCCTTCATACGTGCGCGAGGCCAAGGCAACCCAAATCGCCATGGACAAAAGGGCCAAGATTTTGGCATGCAGTGACTCAGCATCCAATGAAGAAGAGTCAGTAATCTTATTACTTTTCTTTATTAAAAAAATTAAAATGAAAGTTCTGATGTTCTATCTTATAGCAATGGAAACGGCCCCAATGTCAGTATGTTGATTGATGAGGAATCAGCTGCTGCAAAAATTGAACCTTGTGCCAATGACCAATCTCAGCCAAACACTGGTGTATCGTCAACCTCTGTTGGTCTGATGGACCTCTCAGCTTCAACCAATTCTTCACAAACTTCCTTGGGGATGCCTTTTAATGCTTGGTCTCAGCGCAGAGTGGGGCCCAACCAATCTGTCTCGTCTAGTCACACAAACTCACATGAGATTTTGGCAAGCCCCCGCAAAGTGGCTGAATCTCTCAGCCTGCGTAAATTGGCATCATCGTGCAGTTCTCAGGGTGGCGCCTGGGGAAGGTTGACTCTAGAGGAATCAATGACTGCCTTCTTCAATCCAGTTGCACATGAGAAGAGAGATACCGAACACAGCATGTCTCACTTCTATGCCATGCAACTGCAAGATGCCAACAAAACCATTGAGAAGCTGCGAGAAGAAAACACTCGAATTTGCAAGGAGATGCATGCAATGCAACTAGGGGAACAGGTTCGCATTACTGAATTACAACAAAAAATCAATGAGCAGAAATTCAACCTTCAATCCCTCCAGAACAAGTTGGAAATGACCCAAATGAAGTATGATATGATGTCAGCTCGCACTTTTCAATTGCTACCCGCTGTCCACAAGCAAAACAATCCTTTTGGATTGGCCACCAATCATGACTTGAATGTTCAGTCAAATTCTGCAGATGTCATCAACCCTCAACTTTAATTATTTTTTTTGGCTTTCCTCTTTTTCTCCTTTTTTTGTTTTCTTTTCTCAGAATGAAGTAGTTGTTTAGGCTCCTTGTAAAGCATTGGCAAACTTTGTGTGTTAATTGCTTCACATATAGAAGAGATAGAAGAGAGCAGGCAATTCGATGCATGTATAAATCAAAAATAATAAAATCAAATCGACATTGTGATGGCTGTAGAACATCTAATAACCCACAAGTTAGAGGAAAGAAAAAAAAGAAAGCTACAGCCATCCATTGTAGTACCGACTAATTTGGCAACTTCTTTGGATGGTTCCAAACAACATGTTATGAAACAATTGACTCAGGAGATCATGATCAGTTTCCACAGACTGATATACAGTCTGTGTCTGGTTTATTCTTACTGATTGGAATCAAACTTGATGCAAACAAACCACTAGCTCCATGATCTCTGCACGGTAAAGATGATTGCTGCCAGGCAAAGGGAGCTTCAGGTGTCCAAACAAACCCTGGATCAATTGCATGCCCCACTCTGCGGCCTGTCGAGCTGAAACGAGCTGCTCATTCAATATCTTAAGTTTAGCATAAGCTTGGGGGCTGTTTGGTAGTCTATTGTGGTGTTTCATTGGTGCCAAAATCCTGTACTCAAGTCAATTGGATTGTCATGGGAATGCAGTATTGCTGATAATGCAATAGCCGTCTGGTGTATCATGTAGGAGCTTTGAGTAGAGTTTATCCGCAATGCTTGAGTCATGCCATGAGCCTGGAGTGTTAAGAATAGCATGCAGAATAGTTCCATTGGGCACAAGCATAATAATATTGCTACAGTAGTGTGAGCACATCCAGCCATTATAATAGGCATTCTGCAAGCTGGACCAGAATGAACGGAATGAAAAATCTGATAAGCTAAGATATCATCATGATGGGATGAATGGATACTCACTTATTGTTGTCCGCAACATTAACCAGAATATTGAGGCCATCAACAAACCCAAAGCATTTTGTTAACAAGGGAAACTTTCTTTCAATCATCAAGCTGTAATTGTGACATTTTGCTTCCATCGAAGGCCAACATATGCGCAAAATTTTTAGTGATCGGTGTACTGAGAGTAGGCATTCCCGGGCGTGTTCCAGATCTTGTGCACATACAGCAGGAGTAATTGAGAAAATCTGCTGTAGACTGAAACCTGCCATCATTGAGCTGAGCCAATGAAGTAATAATGCCAGTTCACCTGCTGCATTGAGTGACCTTCTGGCCGCTTGTAGGGCACCATTTGGATTAACATCTGACCTCAATATGGTAGACCAAATCCAAGCTGATTCAAAGGGAATCAGGAGCGCCTCGAATGTGCGGACGTCCACTCCCATGGTCGTAATGAAAGCCCGGTTGTTTCCCGCTTGGCGCAAGTGTGTCCATGGACTACTATATTGTGGATGGCCTGAAATGTCCTCGCGCGTCAGATAATTCCGCAGGGTTCGAATGGGCCCACATTTGCCAAGATATGCCAGGGCTATAATGGTAGCAGCAGCCTTGTCCTCTTCATTGTTTCTTTGGTGACGGTCCAGATGAAAATTGGCCAGAGTTGAGCTGTAGAGAAGATTTTCAAATCAGTTGCGTTCCATATTGGTGATAAATTTGGATGGGAATACCTCATGACTTTATGTGTTGTGACTTGATATGTAGTTTTGGTAGAGCACTTGGTATTTTGGTTTCACAGGGCGACGGGAAGCTGGATTTACAAGGGGAACCAGATTTACTTTTAGCCCGTCTAAATCTGGTTCTGCAGGGGCTGCAGAAGGGACAGGAAGTCCTCCAATATACTCAAAATAAAAGCATCTGTGCATTAGAAGTTCAATTTTCAGCAAGCAATAACTCCACAATCATATCAATGGCCCTTTTTCCTTATTAGGGAGTCACATCACTTTGTACTTCCAGAGCTATCTTCATGTCACTGGACATGCATTCCCCTCACTTTTGGCATGGTGTAGACACCTTGTGCCCTTCTGTCATTTCAAAAGCCCCTCCCCCCCATGGATATTTCATGAACAAGTTTTTTGGCATTCAGGAAATCAGTGGATAGAGCTTACACATGACAATGAAAAGAAAGTTATTATTGAGAAAAAAAAAAAAAAAAACAATCATCCTCTCTTTTCTCCTTCACCTTCAGCATCTTTCGCTTATCTGGACCAAGAATGATTCAAGCGAGAACAAGTTGAACAACAACAAACACCAACCAACCCTGATGATGATGATAATATGTGACATACGAAGTCGCGTAAATAGATAGAGAGAAATTGAGTGCTGCTTGAATGAATGACACACAAAAAGTAAAAGGCGTCCAATGAGATAAGAACAGAGTCACGCGTAAGAGGACAGGGGAGGGAAGAGGATATAGGTGGGGCTAACGAGGGGAAAGAAGAGCACAACAACAACGGACGAGGAAGACAGACAAGACAAGAGAGAACGAGGATGAGACGACGATGATGATGAGGGGAGAAGCAGTGGCAGCAAGCAAGGAGGGAATGGCAGGGGTTGGGTTGTTAGCTGCAGGAATTGAGGGCTGGTTAGGAGCAGCAGCAAGCGGGTCCTGGGACTCAGGCTGTTGATCATTAGCTTCGCGAGGCACAGGAGCAGCCGAAGTAGGAGAAGAGGAAAAAGACAGCGGATCAAGAGGCCCGAGGGTGGGTTGGTTGGCGGAGGAGTTAGGGGGGGTGGGGATGGAGAGTATGGGCACGTCAGGGGGTTTCTCGACATTAGGGATGTGGGAGGAGAGGGGATTATTAAGGAAGGTGGAGATGCGTTTAGCGAGGCTGCTTCCCCGATTCATCGAGCTGGCCGTGGTCCCCTGGGTCCCCTGTCGGCGAGGATGGTCAGTCGATTGGTGTGGCCCAAACGAGGCCCCAAAGGCCCGCTGGAGATTCCCCAACCGCACCGATCGCGACCTTTCTCGTCCCATTATCGTCGTCTGCTTCGGCTTGCTAGGCGTCCTGCTGGTATTTGCTTCTTCCACAATGACCCCTCCAAGACCTAGAAAAATATAAAAGATTAAGCATCAGTCAGTCCTCCATGTCGAGTTTCATGTCACGAGCTCATGAGGATCCATGGAAACTGACTCAGGACACTGGTATTATATCTGCGGAGCCGGTTGCCGACGGCATATTCACCGACACCGTCGGCCTGGTCAAAGTTAAACCCTCGTCCATGAGGAGAGAGTTGGCCGGTGGCCATGTCATGGGTGAGGGAGGTACGGGAACGAATGATTTCAGGGCGGATGGGATGGCAGCTAGGTGTTTCAGACTTGACCCGTTCCAGCACCGGCGGCTCCTCCGGCTTCTTTTGTGCTGATTCCTCCTCAGCATACTTCTCGTTCTCACGCTTGAATGGCATCTGATCATCCGCCTGGAAGTCATGATTTGGGTGCTTCCGATCCACGTATCTCAAGATCTGCAAATCACTTTTGATGTTTCCAAGAAAAATTAAATTATCAGCTTTCACACAGACTTCGTGTAAGCAAAATAAAAATACTTACTTGGGATAATACATCTCTTGGTAGTACTTCATCAAGTAATGTGGAGCCAAGCTCAAGATGATCGTGATCAAGATCCCGAACCACCAATAAGCAGAAGGCCACAAGAAGTGGTTATTGCCGTAAGCATACGTCCATCTGCATAACAAAAAAAGCATGAACCAAAACATAAATGTAAGAAGCAAAATGGCATAGAAAGAGAGAGAGAGAGAGAGAGAGAGAGAGAGAGAGAGAGAGAGAGAAGAAAAAGACTGACATCCAGCCTGGTTTGATGGCGGAATAGACAGCGGTGTAAAGCATGATGAGAACGGGGCCGAAGAAGACGAAGGCAAATAGCCACCAGTTCCAGATAGTCTGGTCGAGGCCGTGGAAGAGATTACAGACTATGATGATGGCGACGATGACAACGGTCGAGGCCTCGATCATACTCACATCCAGTCCATCCGTCCTGGCCGACGTCGAGTCGTACGCAAACATGATCAGAAAGAAACACACTGAACCCTGGTAGATCCCTTGCAACATATACATCGCAAATCGTCCCAGCCCAAAGAGGTTCCCATCCCGCCCAAATGAATATAGCTCCGGTACTGCCATCAACACTTTCTCCCCAATGTCCTGGTCAAACACTCCAATCCCAATTACAGGCACTGAAGTCCAGAAATCAGTCAATGTTCCCGACGGGAGAAAATTCCCTCGTGTGATATTTTTAAATATATGTATGAAAGCTTACGAAGTGTCCAAAATACGTTGTAGAACAAGAGGTACTGTGACAAATCCAGTCAACTTACACCATCTTAAACCTGGGATATAGAAAAGAAAAAGAAAAACGAACGAACCGTATATTCATAAAGAATTGTAGTCGAATAACCACACCAGAATTGATAGAGCCAGAGAGCGATGATGCCGATGATTTCCTTATAAAAAAAGTTGACAATCATCCTTGCGTTCCTGTCGTAAGACCAATGTCCATGGACAAACAGGAGTTTGGAGAGGAACCTGAATTTAGCGATAGCATAGTCAGACGAGTTGACCGCCTGCATGCCCTCCTCGCCAGAGACGCCGACGCCGATATCGGCGGTCTGGATCATCGAGACGTCGTTGGCGCCGTCGCCGATGGCCAGGGTTTGCGCACCGATGCCCTCCTTGACTAGTCTGACAATCTCTGCCTTCTGCTTGGGCGATGTCCGGCAGCAAACCACAGCCGAGCAACGAGTGGCAAGCTCCAGCAGGGCCTCCCTTGTGAACGTCTCCTCGAGCGCATGGTTCAGCGAGCTCCCGTCGATCACCAGTCCGTACCCACCAGCACGTTGCCCATTGTCTTTCCCCACAATCGACGCCAGGTCATCCCGTGTGGACATTAGAAGCGACGCCGGCGTCGTCGGGGTCGATGAAGGGATCCCTTGTGGCGAATGATCCGGCGGTAGTTCCTTGAGTTGGTCTACAAGTGTCTGCCCATCAAAGAAGTCGATCAATGATTTGCGGATCTGCTGATATGCCGATGATCGCGAGCCGTATTCTCCACCTCGAACGATGATCAAATTCATGTCGGTGCCAATCAGATGGCACGTCCGGGCGATGGCTGACGTGGCACGGAGACTCGGGGTCAACACAGCACAACTCTCTCGATCGACAAAAATCAAAAAGGGGGCTCACCAACTGCTGTTTCCAGCTTATCACCGGTGGCAACCCAGACTTTGATCCCGGCACGCTTGAGATCGGCAATAGCTCGAGGGACGCCTTCTTGAAGCTTGTCCTCAATGGCAGTTGCGCCGAGTAGGATGAGGTCTTGTTCTAGCTGATCCTGGACTTGGTCGATGAGCTTCTCCCTGTCGGGTCCGATCTGGCTGCAGGCGTGGGCATACTTGCGCGACCACGCCTCGAGTTCGCTTAGTTCGAGCTTCCGGTAGGCCAGACAGAGCGTCCGAAGTCCTTCTGAAGCAAATTGCTCCAGCTGGTCATCCGTCGTCTGCTTCAGTTCGTCCTGCCCCGAACCGAGTCGCTCAAAGATTACGTTATCTGCCCCTTGACCAGCAAATACAGCTCTCCCGCCTCAGGCTCCCCCTGGACCAATCGTCGAACAACAACACTCATTCGCTTCCGTGCACTGGTGAATTCGTTAACTTCCAATAGTTCATACTCGTTAACCTCGGCGATTTGTCGTTCATCATCGGAGGTACCACCTAGCTCTTTAATTTCCGTATCTTCGGCGCCAGATTGGCGAGAGTGACAGGTAGAAATTTGTGAGGGAACTTGCAAGCGTAAAATATTCTTGTCTCGGCCTCTGAACACGAAGCCAACGTCCGCGGCCGCCTGGACAAGAGCCTGTTCGTCAGGTGATTGGGCCTTATACTTGATCGACCCATCCTCGTCCTCGCTGACAAGGACGGTGTGACAGAGAGCCAGACAGGCAAAGAAACCGTGAAGGGAGCGGGCTTGATCACTGTCCGCCTGGGTCAGGTCGTGCATCAGCTGACTGTCCTTGAAAGTTGGAACGTCTGAGCTTTCCTTGACCTTCGCCGAGGGCTTTTCTTGCGACTTTTCGAAGGACTTGGCGTGCATCAGTTTGCGGTGAGTAGCAGACTTAGGGGACTGAATCCTGGGTGAATGATTCTCCCCATTGACAACCGTTTCCTCCTCTTCTTCCTCTTCCTCCCACTCCCCCTCCTCTTCTTCCCCGCCGGTTGATCCTAGCTTTTGTCGGCCACGATAAACTTTTCCGGCAACGGAGCATTCTCTGAACTGCATCAGATTCTGTGTCAGTGTGCCAGTCTTGTCACTGAACACGTACTGGATCTGGCCGAGGTCGTCAGAGAGGTTCCAGGAGCGGGCAAGAGTGGGACGGTCGTTATCGACGATTTCATCGTCTGCCCAAATGAAGTAGGCCTGGAGAGTGCGGACAAACTCGATGGAAATGTAGAGCGAGATGGGGACAATATTTTGGTAGGTGATCATGGCGTATGCAAATCCAATTAACCCGTTCAGTGCTGGGTTATCACCCGAGGTGTCTTCGTATAGCGTCCAGTAAGACCCTCGATCCAGGTAGCGTTGGTCAAAAACTCGAGTACCAATCGCGTTGAAAATACACATCAGAGCCAGGATTCCAAGATTGATAAAGCTTGATTTGGATGGATGATAAGTCAGCATGTATGTGTGCGTGTGCGTGCGTGATGGGTGTTTGAGAGTTACTACTCACACCATTGGATTCATCTGACGTTCAACTTTGGATCGCTTTGACCGGGTTGCGCTTGAGTTCATCATGATCTTGGTATCTGGACCGGTGAAAATGACGAGGCCGATGACCCACTCGGTATTTCGAATGACAGTGCCGCGAAGTAGGACCGAGTTCATGTCGACGAGGACGCGGTGAGCGGACTGATGATCGTTCTTGGGTTGATCTGGGGACATGTCCTGTTCGGTGTTGTTGTTGTTGTCGATGTCAGGGAATACGACGGCAGCCGAGTATTTGAACATGTTGGCATCCGGAGCTTCGTTCTCAATGATAAATCTATTACGACGGTGTTGTTTGTTGGCACAGTCATGGGCAGAGCGGAGATGGTTGAGGGATGGCAGTGCATGACGCGACTTGAGGTTGGTTTCCCCGTCCAAGTTTTTAGTTTCAATAAAACACACGTTTTCTTCCGCGTCGGATGTGGCACAGATGATCAAGTCGGCTGGGACAGGCTGATCATTTGTTAGACGGACAAAGTCACCGACACGGAGGTCTTGCCAGCAGGTTGGTTCAAAGCCTGTCGAGTTATCTGCATCCTTTTCGAGTGTTTCGAGGGCAGAGCGGCTGTTGGAGGCTTCTTGTGAGTCGGGGATGTTGGTCGAGGGAGATCTGCTGGGAGGACTTTGCGACGTCTTGACCACCAATGTTTCTTCGGGGAGAATCGGGGTGAGATTGGTTGAACAAGGAGTGAATCCAGTTAACTTTGAAGCTTGATTGCGGGAGTGTTGTGATGTTATGATTAGTGTAGATGGATGATGAGATGGTGTCGACTAGTTGGTGGTTTGTTTTGTAATCGGCAGCGTGTCGACGTACGTCCTCGTAGGCATCCTTAATGGCCGTGATGGCAAGGACTGATAGTAAGGGTAGGGCAGAGAGTGCGGGTGAGACTTGAGTGAATTTTGGGATGAACTGCAGGATGACGAGAGCTGGAGATATAAAAGGGAAGTCAGTATTCAGATAAAAGCAATGATGATGATGATGAGATGAGAGTTTACTGAGGAAGAAGACGTTTGCGATTCTTCTGAACTGTTCCAATAGGTTACGGGGATGAAGGAGATGAGTGAGTATTTGGCGGTCCTGCTTTGATTTGAGGGGTGTTTCCAGGCCTGAAAAGCATTGAACTTGTATTTTAGGGATTGTATTGAGTGCTTGCAAAATGTTAAGTCAACCACGTACTTCAGTTGGATGACCGACGAGTGTTTTACCCGCTTTGGTTGATTTCCATGCATGAGATGGGAGTGGTAAGTTGATGTGAATCTGCCTGGCTATTTGTTTTGGCTTTGGTGGGTCGAAGAGTGCTGAGATGTCGAATGCAGTGAGTCTGTCGATGACTGATGGAGTGTTTTTTGGGTATTGCTTCCAGAGTGGGATGTTGTTGTTGTTGTTGTTGACCATTTTGGGTGGTTTGCATCTGCCCAGTTGGTTGGTTGGTTACTCTTCCTCCTTTTCTTTATCTCTGCTGGCAAAAGTTGATCTTTCAGTTTCTATTTATGATTTTCATTTTGCTGTGAAGAGTCATGCGTTCACACACCCACCCGATGGCTTACTGCTCCGGCCGCTATGTAGGTGAGTCTTAGCTCAGCCTCTCGGCCGGCCTGGGCGGAATCACAGGACCAAGCACAATCTCCTTCCGGCATCGGATAATTTGAAGATGACATCCGCCAGATAAAATATTGGCCCACGAAAACTCCTTAATGCAGCTGCTCATCGGCAGACTGTTCGCCAACCACATCACAACAAAAACGTTCTCCAACTGTCACGGGAGCATGTCCGCAGCCCTTTAAGTGACCCATAAGACAGGGCGTCCGCGGGCAAACTTCGCTGCGCCGAGTTCACCAAGTTTGTCCAGAAACCCGGCGGGCGAAGCCCGCCAAAGGTATGTATGTATAACAGCACATCCCCAAGAAGCTTGTGGTTGCGAGGCCAAAGGATGCACACAATTTTGGTTTTGTCTTTTTTTTTTAATTTGGGGCCACAAATTACATACTACGCCTCACCACCTGTGCAGAGCTGTACAGGCCCGGTTCACCTCCGGCCTGTGCACCGGAATTCCAACCCTTCCCACAACCAGCCCACCCCACAATTGGCCCCAGTAATTGATCCCACTTGCCACACCACACCCTTCACAACATCCAAGGTAAGTTTTCCAGTTCTCTGAATTCATTTTTATTCCTCTTGATGCCTAATGGATGTCCGCCCCATCTAGCATATGGAGTTCTTTGACCCCACTGGCAGATTGGATTTAGACAGTGATGCTCTGCAGGAATCCTACATTGCTCTATCACCAGGAGCTGTGCCTTATGTTTTGATTTTTTTTTTATTTTCTTTTCAAATGCAGAAGCAGACCCAGTCTAATCCAGCTCCCTTCCAAAACATGACTGGAATCCCTCTGACTCACAGCCCCCAACCATTTCTGACCCATTCTGCAAATGATCCAGCAGTAGTCTGCCCCCCTGAGTGTTGCCACACCATCAAGGCCTCCCATCCTCAATACCAGCTCCTCCATTGCTTCAAGAACCCTCCTAGACCCCAGCTCAAATGACAGACATGCCATTGAACACCCCCAGCCCAACCCATCACGTACACCATCTGTAGAACATCAAATCTTCCTTGACTACATACTAGGGCAGTTCATGAACTGCTGATAGGTTTTGGATGATTTCCGCTGCTTTGCTGATACCGTTAAAAGTTAATTGCATCAGCAAGCATCAAATGGCAGGCGCTCAAGCCAAAGCTAATCAACTCACCAAGCATAAAACTTGCATAAACCTTCCTGATGCAGGTTAAAACCAGCTGCATTTTCGTAAAAATAGCAGTTCATGAACTGCCCTACTTTTTGCAAGGTCAATTGTTGGTTTGATTTCCAAAATGAATTTTCAAATGTCTCATGGACCTCAAAAGAAGTTTGAGAAGTATGCACCCATTGGAGATGTGATACCTGCTTGGAAAACCAATCTGGCCTTGTACACCTAGACAGCCTTCCAAGCAACAGCAATCAAGTAGTTGTCCATACTTCCTGTGTAAAGCTCAAAAGTGTTGGTGAAGACCTTTTACTGAGTTTAGAAAGGGATGAATGAGGAGTCCTCTGTGTTTCTGTGGTTCCAGACACTAAACAAACCCATCCATCTTGTATTAGAAGGTTTAATGAATTAAAAGGAGGAATGTATCATGATACTACTGTTGTTTAGAAGTGGATGGGTTTAGATAGAGAAAAAAGAGACATTGGGGAGTTGATCCAAGTTGGAATTGAAAGAGGCATCTGTTGATAAAGAGGGGTTTGAGTTATGAGTGATGATGTGTGATGATGTGTGATGATGTGTGATGATGAGTTATGATGAGTTATGATGAGTTATGATGAGTTATGATGAGTTATTTTGAGTTATGTTGAGTGATGTTGAGTGATGATGAGTGATGATGATTGATATTATCAATGAGTAATGAGTGTGAGGTGTGGGTACAAGTGCTTCAACCAGGGATTGAACAGGTCCTTATAGTGATGAAGGGTTATGCAATGAGAAGGGGTTTTGAGTGTGAAGGCAAAATAGCCTAGTGGTAATATAACCTGTTAGAATTAAGTCTTGACCAGGCTTTGGACCCAGGGTGTTATGATAGAGTTATAAAGTGTAGTAGGACTGGCCTTATGATGATTTAGAGGTTATATAATTGTAAGACTACAATATTGTTTAGGGATGGTCCATATTAATGGTGAAACTTTACTTGGTGAGCTGAGACTACAAAATTTTGTTGACCCATTTGTTGAAGGAGATGTCATCAAAGATGTGGAGCAGGGTCATCTTGGGGAATTTCTTGCTCTTGAGGATGAAAGTGGTTCAGTTCATGGTTTATGGGTGGTGTTTGAGCCATCAAGTATAATTTGGACAAGGTGATTGTAGTATTTTTTACATTCAGCAGCAACCAATTGCTGGAAATCAGACAAGCAGATGGCATTGGATGTGTTGATGGAGACAGAGATATCTGAGATCAGTTTGACTGGGACCCACATCACAATGTTGCAGCAGGACTTATTTCTGAAGCAAATGGTGAACTTGATACTACAATCAAAGAGTACTGGGGACCCTGAACACATTTTGGTGGAAACTAGATGCTTCTCAGTCAGAGGATGGGGATGGACATGGACTGGATTTGCTGCCTCGGGCTACTGGATTGGAGGGGAATATGGAGGCAAGCTAGCAGATTGCAAGTGATTGGAGGAGTTTTGCCATGTAGTTGGATGTTGCAGACAGGAAGGATTGGTGTCAGAAGAGCTGAAACCAAGTAATTGTTGGATTTCTGACCATGCCCAAATGGTCTTTCTTGTTTTCTTTTTATTTCTTTCTTTTTCATCTTAGGCCTCAACTCAGGCCCTTTTGCATGTTGTATTTCTTCTTGTCCCCATCAGAATACAACCCATCTAGTTCGAGCCCATAGTAGTGAGACATGCTCTATTGAGTCCCTCTCATCTGCTGTTCTAGGTCCTTGAGCATTCTGTGCTCCTGTTTTTCCAGCTCATCCTTTCCATCTATCTCAGTCTTCCCTGGCATCAGGCCACAATTCCTTTACGGTTAAAGCCGCTCAACCTTCTTCGCTAACCCCTGAAACTTAAATCATCATCATATTTCGTTCAAGTCTATTTCGACACCTTTAAACCTCAATTCATCAATCTCATCCAAGCTCGAAATGTCGGAGACAAAGGATACTACTCGCATTCGACTGACGGCTGATAACTATCTTGTGTGGCGAGTTCAGATGAAAGCCAAACTCTTTCGCTTGGGCGTTTGGGAAATCGTCAACGGTGTCACTGCAAAACCTGAAAAGGTCGAGGATCAACCTAACTGGACTAAAAGAATCAACTGGCTTACGTCGAGATTGTTGAACATTTGGATGCTGAAAATATGGCCTTCATTGGAGGGGCCGTACCGGATACAAACGAGTTTGACGGTCGATATGTCTGGAATATACTCAGTCAAAACGCTGCCGACGACGACGTTGCCAAAGTCGCTGCATTGGAAGGTTTCCTGGGTATCGAATTCGATTCCATCAGCTCCTTTGTATCCAGAATGCGATCTGCGAATCAGAAACTCATCTTTCTGGAATGGACTTGGGAAACAAGATGAGGATCTTATGACTCTTGCCAAGCTTCCTATCGATCGTTTCCAATCGTTCCATGATGTCGTTGCAATGGGTTTTTCGAGTGAAACCTTCGAATCGATCCTTCGCAGACTCGAAAACTACGGCATTCAAAACAAGATCAACTCAGATGACGATCGACGACCGGAACAGGCGGCTCTTCTTATGACTTTGATGGTGGACCAGTTCAATTGCCCCCATTGTCGCA
>SMGU01000307.1:0-11920 GCA_004348175.1 Puccinia novopanici
CTGAACCCCGGGTGGTACTAAACTTTTTTTGGCCTCCGGAGCCGGCCGGTAAAGTTCCAAACTTCCACGTCTCCGACGGTCATTTTTCGATCCTCACAACCGCTGGCTTATTTTTTTTTTTTCTTTCTTTTTTTTTTTGAAGTAATAAATTGTAGATAGGTATTTTTTTGCCTCAAAGAAATAAATATCATGAAAAAATAAAAGAAATTTTTACAATTTCTTCCACTTTTTTGTGTCCCAAGCAAGCTGCACAGCCACCCGGGGTTCGGAGGGTATCTGGAAGCCCATTTTTTATTTTTTTTTATTTTAAGTGCTATTGATTTCACATGCCGCACTATAACCCTACATAAATGCATCGTACAACTAGTACTGCTACTCATAAATGAAATATGTATGTGGAAAAAAGGAAAACATTTTCTGATCGTGTAAAACCTGTGAAACGTGTGTGAGAGAGAAGAAAGAAGTAGGAACGGGAAAAAGAGAAAAGAAAACAAGCAGGAAAAAAAAACGTGAAGAAAAGAAAAGATGGATCCAGAAGTCGAGCGCTGCTAACCCCTACACCCATCCCACCGGTTGATGAAAGTGCAGTACTTGAATCATGGGCCACCCCTCCCGTGAGCTTTCCTGACATCTAGCTACTGTTTACTCCCTCAAGTGAGCTGCTAGACATGGTCTTCAGGGTTTCAGGGTCAACAACGTCTAATCTGTCACCGTACAACCAGCGCTGCTACCTAATAAAGAAGAGTTTTGGGATCGATAGAAAATAACATCTGAAAAATAGAAAGAGTCCTGAAGGAAAAGAAGGGTGTCGTCAATGCTAAGGGAACTTTCATGGGAGATATTGACGGATATTGGGGAATTGCTGAATGGCCAGGACAAACTGTCCGACTTCGGCTAGTGCCTTCGAATTGTCCATGATTGAGCAGAAAGAGTCCGGGTTTACTCCGCACTTGAGGCGTCATAATCTTTTCTTCAAGGATCGTCTGTGGAGTCGATACCTAGAACAGAACATTAGAAAGTGTTGAGCTGTTTCCCAGACCCCACATGTCGGGCATCTGGGATCAAGTGTAGATTTGATTTTAAAAAGAAAATTTTTCAACAGGG
This sequence comes from Puccinia novopanici, assembly GCA_004348175.1. Taxonomy (NCBI): domain Eukaryota; kingdom Fungi; phylum Basidiomycota; class Pucciniomycetes; order Pucciniales; family Pucciniaceae; genus Puccinia; species Puccinia novopanici. The sequence goes on from SMGU01000307.1 coordinate 1,105, forward strand.
CATGGTTTGCCCGCAACTGATGAATGATGGTGGCCAAACCCCTCTCAAGTCCATCCAAGGCCCGGACAACTGATGAAGGATCGGTTTGAAAACCAAAACCAAAACAAACCAGCTCCTCCCGGGAAAACTGTAGGACCTCATCTTCCTGTAGGATTCTCGACCTGCACGTGTTTGTCGTTGTTTTGAAAGACTGGCAGGGAGTAGCATGCGAGCAAAATCTCTGTCGCTTCCCTCCGTCATGCTGAGCGCTGCCGCTTTCGCCAGGGAGTCCGCTTTTTCATTCGATTCTAGCCCTTCATGACCTGGGCTCCAGTATAGTCGGACCGGTATACCTAAAGTTTTGCATTCAAAGAAATTAGCTAAAGCAAGGGCTTGGCCCGACTTGATTTTTATCAGATGAGCAGAATTAATCAAAGCGCCTTGATTATCACTGAAGATAGCGACACCCGCAATTTCACTCACAACAAATGAGCTGGCCATCTCTGAGGCTATCTGGATTGCAAGGCAAATGCCAATCAATTTGGTTTCGAAATTGGTGATGGCATCATGGCTTGGGAAAGCCACTGCTGCTGTATGGGTTGAATCGTGCACAACCGCCGCTGCTCCGGCTCCTTTCATTGGGAGCCAGGAACCGTCCGTAAAAATGACCAGGGCATTATTCTTTCTTTCCAGTTCGACCTGCTGGGGAACGAGTTCTAAGGCGTCAGCACGTTTTTTCCCCAGATTCTGTACCTCCAATACCGGGGATACCCAGGGTGGTACCGGGCTGGGGAGTATTGTCTCCAGGGGTTCATTTAAGAGTGGGAGAGGCTGTCTGGGGAGGAGCATGTTATGGATGGCACTTGGAAAGGTGGGTTTGTTATCAGTAAGTTTGGCATGTAGGATGGGATGGATGGGAGGATGGGATGAGGGGTAAGTTAGAGCTTTGAGAAGGTAGGAGTGCGTATTTTTTAGGTGAATTGTGGTCAGAGACTTCAAGCCGCATCCTTTTATGACAAATACCATTGGTGTTTGTTTGCAAAGGCCTGTGATCAGTCTAGCTGACTGGTGGTAGATGTTATCCAACATCTCCTTCACTCCTTTGGTGTTGCGCTTGGTGTACCAAGCTATACTCCCAAACAATACCCTAGCATAAACCACTGCTATGACCAGCCTCCTCGTGAGGCCTGGATTCAGCCCGTATGTCAATTTGAAAATCCTGCTGAGTTGTAAAACTGAAAGATTACCAATGTTTTTGACTTTTTGTACTTGTTCAGCAAAGGTCAGCTTCTGGTCCAGGATGACACCCAGCCAACGAGTTGATTTAGGGAAAGTAATCTCAAGGCCCCCAAAGGTAAACAAAGGAGGCATCAGTTGTTTATGAGAAAAAATCATTGGTACAGCCTTCTTCTTATCAAAGATTGCACCAAATTTTGCGCCCCAGTCTAATGATCTAGAGCCCTCCTTTTGGAGGAGGCTGATTGCTTGAGGCATTGTATCAGCGGCCACTAAATGAACCACGTCATCTACATAGCCAATTGAGACCATGTGGTTGGATAAAAAAATGTCATGGCTGGCGAACAGCCCACTATTATAGATGATGTAAAGGGTGACTGAGAGGGGTGAGCCCTGAGGCAAGCCTCTAGGGATATCGAAGCAGGATGATGTGTAATCACCTAACCTCATGGTTGTGGTATGGTTAGTAAGGAAGGAATCTATCATCAAGAGAGGTAAGACGGGCAAGAAAATTCCGCAGCTGGTTGAGCATGCGTTCTTTGAATACAGAGGGGTAAGCCGATTTGACATCTAAGAACAACCCAGCCACAATTTTGCTGCTTCTCCACTGAGATTTTACCCAAGAGGTGAGAAGCAACAGCGCGTCATTGATGTTCCTGCCTCTCCGACCTCCAATATGGCCCTGTGGGAGGATGTTGTTGCATTCGACCCAGTGAATCATCCTTTCATTAAGGATCTTTTCAAGCAGTTTTCCCAGCGTGCATAGGAGGGCAATTGGTCTGTAAGCATTGGGCTCGCTGTAATCTGGTTTATCCGCTTTGCGGATGATGGCGGTGGTAGCACGCCTCCAAGCTATTGGGAAGTATCCCCTATGGATGCAAGCATTGAAGAGAGGAACTAGGAAAGGGGTCAGCAATGTTGCACAAGACTTTAACAGTTCATTAGGGATTGCATCTGGCCCAGCCGCCTTCTTTGGGGGAAGGGAAGCAAGTGCTCGCTTCACTTCTGCCTGGCTGATTGGGGGGAAAGGGGAGGGTTGTAGCCCTTGAAGCTGGGGAACATCAGTTAGGTCACAAGTGTTGCTGATGATGGAAGTGCCTGCAAAGAGGATGCTGGCTTGTTCCTCTGTTTCCGAGGAAAGGGACCTATCTTCCCTGTACAAGGGGTCAACTAGGGCTGATTGTCTGGCCTTTGTGAACTTGAAAGCTTGAAAGGCTGCCGCATCCCTGTTCTGGCCAGGAATCTCCGCCAGTGAGTAACCTTGAGCTCCTCAACTTTCAATTTGAACGCTTTCTGCCAGGCATAATAGCAAGCCCTAGCATCAGCAGTGTTGCTTAAAATCATCCATCTCCGTGCACGATTACGCGCTGAGACCAATGGGTTCAGAATCTGGGGGTCCACCACGACTTGGAGCGACGCGCTCCTCTCCAGCTAGACGATCCTTGGTTCAGATGGGAGTTCTGAATTGCTTGAGTGAGGCTTGCCACTGCTGTGTCAATTTCTATGGGTGAAGAGGTAGAAGTTGGAATGGTCAGGCTGTCCACTGCATTTTTCACATCAGTTTTCAGTTTGTTCACATCTAGCTTCTTGAAAGGAAGACCCCGGTAATGTGTGGGGTTGACATGGGAGCCTTCAAGTGTGATGGAGAGTAATACAGGCTGGTGATCAGACGCATGGTTGTTCAGGCCAACGGTGCAGCTCTTCACTTTCCGAGTGCAGCAAGAGTTTACCCAACACAAGTCAATTGTTGTTTGGGCACCGTGTGGGCTGAGAAAGGTTGGGATCCCCCTAGGGGATGATAGAATGTACCCTTTAGAACCTAATAGGCGGATCAAGTCCTTGGATAATGGATGTGTGTGGTGGTATTTGGGAGGGTTCCACTTCGGGTGGTGTAGATTTGAATCTAACATGAGAATGGAGGGCAGAGATCGATCATTGTGTTGACGGAGCCAGTCAGTCAGTACTGGGATACCCTGGAAAGAAGAGGGGGGGTTATATACGGAGATGAGGTGAAAGATAGAGGGATTGGGGTTTCCAGTGTAAGGGAGACAGCTGTAAGAAGCTGCGAGTTGTTAGGAAGACGATGGAAATTGAAGGAAGGGATAGATTTCTTGATGTAGATGCAACATCTGGGCCGGCCTGCCTGATTGGGTGGTGCATCTATTGGAGTTATGTGATGCCAGTCTGCATGAGCAGGGGGAGGAAATCAACAGGGTTGGTCCATGGTTCCTGGAGAAGAAGCCCAACTGGTGTTTCTTCTGATTCCAGTATACTGTAGGTTGTGTCCTTACGATTATGACAGTTTAATTGCATGATAAGGAAAGAACTATGAGTTGAGTGTGATGGGATTGTAGGAGAAGAGGGGGGTTTGTGGGGGAATCTGTGGTAGTGAATTTTCTGGGAGGAGAGTTTTCTGAGATTGGTGCAGAAGGTTCTGTATTACTCATGAGTGTTGGTTTGGAGGGATTTTATCTTTGGTAAGAGAAGCCAATTCTTTAGTCCGGATAGGACAAGAGTTGCTGAAAGGGGAGTGGTCGTACTTGGGGTTAGTGAGGTCGATGTCAACTGAGTTATTGCGGTCCACATTCAGGCATCTTTGGCAACTGAGGGTGGTGTCTTCCATCCCTCCGCATGAAGCAGAATTGTGGGAGCCCCCACATCTTGAACAGAGTGGTTTCTCCTTGCAGGAGTGGGCAAGGTGTCCCACCGCAAGGCAGTTATAGCACTGCTTAGGACCTTGGAGGTAGTGTTGCCCTTTCAAGTGAAGGCTATTGTAGCAAAGGCCTGCCCTTTCAATATCAAGGGCTAGCCGCCTATCAAAAAAGGAGACCAGGAGGGTGCTTGTGGCTTTGCCTGAGATCTTAGGGTTTAATAGCCAGCGGATGCGGTGGATTTGGGAGGGATCTATGGAGTTTTGATGGCACAGAGTTGCTACATGGTCCTTGTTGTCCACTTCAAAGCTGGTGGGGCACGAGTGTAGGAGAACTGAGTGAGAGGTCCTTGTGGTGACAAACTTGGGGTCTGCCTTCTCGGTCCAGAGGTGTTTGTTGTCCAGCAGCCATTTGGCAGCTTGACGGTCTTTGGTAAAGATTTTAACATCCCCATTGGGGAATTGAGCAATTGCTCTTACCGTGATAATTTCCTGATCAATCTTTGCTTCGGCAAAGGCTAGTGCTTCATTAATTTTAGTGGCAATTTGTGCCGCCGTGAGTCCTTCAAACAGTTTTGGTTGATCAAACCGCTTTCGAATAACTACCTGACCAAGTTTGAACCTGTCAATGTAGGAGTTGGGCGGGACAGGTGGTAGACCTTGAGTCTCCTTGTTCCGTCCCGCTCCTCCTTTGCCACTGGCTACTTTCTCTGAGTAAAGTAACACGGGCCGTTGGGGTAGTCCAGTAAAGGGGGGGCCTGTTGGACAGAGCTGGAAGAGCTGGTGCCTGCAGATAATGTTTCTATCTTTTTTTCCAGCCTGGTGAGGTTGGCTGCAATCTCTTCGATCCTTACCAACAGTGTGTTGAATGAGTCCGAGCGCAAGGGCCTGTGGTAGGCGGAGTTCTATTTGTCATGGCATTCTCTAACTTCTCCATCCTGGAGACAAGAGTGTCGAGGATTGAGACAACTTTATCCAGATTGGGTGCTGGGACATCCGGGAGTGGGCCTTCAGCAACATACATGTCCAACCCGGACATGTCGTTGCCTGGGCCGGGACCTCTGCCTTGCGGCAAGAGCGTGTTTGGCATGGGATGAGACTGGGTTGGGTGGAATGGGTTTTTGTGGATAAAGGAAGGAGGAAGGGGGAGAGCGGGGCTAGTGCTCTATGGGATTACTTGGGGGAGGGGAGTGGGACAGAGGTGTGCTATAGGTTTGGTAGGGTCAAGTTTGGTAGATTTTAAGATGGCAGTTATGGATGATGTCGAAAAGGGTGGTGATGTAAAATAGAAAGGAAGAAGCCCCCTTAATGCATCCACTGTAGCGGGAACGGGCATGTCAGTAGAGCCGCAGCTGCGGGGTGTCCCCAAAGGTCCCCCCGCTTACCCGAGGACCCCGTTTCGCCTTGACGAGAGCTGGGTGAACTTTTTCACAATCCACCACACAACAATCGCCTGGTAGCACCACTTCCCTCAAATCAAAACAAAACAAAACTAAAGGACTACTACCCACTAATTAAACGTATGTCCATTCTACTTTTTGCACTCGAGCAGGAGGAATAATCGAAGGAAGATTTCAGTAGCGGAGCCAAACTACCTTCACTCACCGAGCCTGGAGACGTCGAACTGGAAAATTGATCAGTCCGCCATCGAAGATCCTGCCCCATCGACGGAAGCTCTACCTGTTGTAGACCAAACTTTGGTGGCCCAAGATTTCGTGGCTCAAAACGAAGCTTTGTCAAAATCCAATTCTGGTATCGCAGTTGGATCTAGTGACACACAGGTCGTAGAGACTGTCGGTCCAGGTCACAGCCCCAAGCTTTCCGATGACATGAAGACAGCCAAAGAACCCACTGGCCCAACGTCTGGAAAACCCGCTGAGTTGGGGCGTTTGGGGAAGCCCTTCCACTGAACGATGAGGAGTCAGTCAATCGATATGTAATCAAGTGGAATTATTGCTAATTTGGGTTTTGCCTCCAGCGCCAACGCAGCTCTCGCCGCCCCTGACCAAATTGACTGGTTTTGTTTGATGGGCCTCTGAATGCCGTCAGCTTGGTATGGTGCAATCGTTTTACGAAATTTCAACGTCTGTGGCGACGGACCCGCGCTGCAGCGATCTGGCTTATTCTTTCCTCCTGAGCGGCTCTGGTGACGGAGCGAGTGGGATGAATACCACAATGCCCAGTACCTCCAACGCTATGGGCAGGATTAACCTCTTGACTTGCTCTTGGTCCTTGATCTTTGGCAAATCCAAGCACTACATAAATACATGCATTCCAAGCATTATCAATGCAAAAAACAGTGCCCCAGAAAACAAGCAACTTTTCCCGCCCGATTTCCCCATCCACAAGAAGTATGCTAAAGTTATTTATTAGGCAAATCGTTTGTTATTCATCCATTGCTTGAGAGACTCAATTTACTGACTACTTTCTGCCCCTCTCCTGATCAACCCACAAATCGCCGTCGCCATGTAGTTGATTATCTCCTCCCAATGTACCTCCCAAAGTTACCCAGCTAGACCTGAAATACAAATATTCTCCGAGACTCCATGCCCACCCGTACATGAGGTCATTGAGGATAGGATCGACAGAAGTGTGGCAACGCGTAAACCATCTGCCGGCGCAACGGCACTGGGCTTCTTGCTTTCCAACTATTGTGCAAATTCCCCGCGGTTTTTGATCTGCCTACACTTTAAGACAACATTTATCGGAGGAATCCTTTCATACGAACGATCCCCCGTCGAAGCGGCCCTTGAATGAGTCAGACTACCGGTTATGCTCCGGCCAGGCCCACTGCGCAACTTTCAACATCAACAGCCCGGACTCTTATCCACCCTGCTACACAATGCTCCCCTAACAGCCCGGACTCTTATCCACCCTGCTAAAAAATGCTCCCTCATGCTGTTTGTCGATTTTCTCTTGATGGTTGATCATTGGATAGAAAGTTAGTCCAATCGGTGGGAATGGTCATGTGAGCTGATCTTCATTGTCATGTACACACACAAGGGCTGACTTATTTTAGGTCCTCTTGGTTGAGCTCAAGTAAGCCTTACTTGACTCTCCACAATGAGCTAATGAGCTCATCATTTGTTGCAGACCAGTTGAAACCAGCCTCCACTGTCGGTCCAAAGGTTGCCCAAAATCCAGCCCAAGTAGATGCAGAGTACACCACTGTCCCTATCTCGCCTCTCGGCACACCACTGGCAAGTCCTCGCTATCAGCTCTCATTACAGCCTTCATTTTGCTCTCGTTGACCCTGAATCCAATGGCTTTATGTTCCTCCATACATCATGATAGCACTTCTGACATCTATTCCGACGAAAATGATCTTATGCCGGCAGAAGTAAGTTTTTTGTACTTTTTTCTGACTGGTGAATGGGCATTAATGATTGTCATTGAAACCTTTGATGAAATGTCTCTAGGATGCTTCGACACATTCATCCGTCATACCTTACTATCATCCAAACCTGACAATCGGGTTAGTTTTGGATACGAACGTGATGCCTTTGAACCGGCTGCCACCAGTCCTCCATGCTCGTCAGTTTTTTTAACCCGCTTTCTAAGTGTTGGCTGGGAAAAATATATAACTTCTGTCCACGGCTTCTCCTTCCCTCAACCCCAGCATTGCAGAAAACCCAAGAACAGAATCTCCTACCAGACTTTCACGCTAATAAGCACATTCCAAAGCTCAAGGTACGGATTCTTTTGTTTTTTTAAAATAAAATAAAATGATGAACTCCTTTTGATTGATTTCCCACCGGCTTCCTAGTAGATGAATCTGCCCCTAGCCAGGCTTCGGAGGGATCTGAAGAACACATACTGGATTCGGATGCTTCACTACCATCCTTGGGTCAAGTGATGAGGAGATGCTGTCTTCGCATACCCTCCGCTATCTCAACAATCGGAAACGCATCAGAAGCAAAAATATCATCAAGCCACCTCCTCGAATGGTTGCTGTCAAAAAGGGCGGCCCTGCGCGTTTAACGTCCAAGCGGCTTTCCGGCTGGTGCCATGCCACGTTTCAGCAAGCCTGAGCTCCGCGCCGTTGATAAGCTTAAGTCTCTCCCCGCTGGTTAGCAAAAATGTGACAGTACTAGGACCAGTAGCCTCTCTGATCTAGATTCGGAAGACCAGCCCCGAGGTAACTCAGCAGATCCAATGGTCAAGAAACCTCCTGGCTCTCAGATGCGCCTAACGATCAGGTCCTCGTCGCCTTCGGAAATTGATGACATTGAGTCGAATGAACGAGTGGTCGACAAGCAGAAAGCGCAAGACAAGCTCGCGATGGTCAATCTTCCTTCGGCTGTCGAGAGGCGACTTCCAACCAACCGCCCAGGAGCAGTCACTAGTCACGGAAAAATCAAACTTTACACATTCGTCAGATGCCTTAGCTGGCACCGGGCTTGATCCTCCTAAAAACACTAGCTTGGAAAGTCCAGCTTAAGTATCTGCGACTCACTCGACAAATCAGCCACCGAGCGGATCAGTCTGAAAGATTACAGGTGCCGCAAATTTAGCGAAACAGTTCTGGCGGAAAATAGACACATCTTCTTACTCGACTTGCTGGGCGTTGATACAGGCCTCAGCAAAATCGTGGTCGCTTTGATGATCAAATTAGGAATGAAGCAACTCAGTTGGGATCTCTGGCAACTGGTGAAGCAGGAGTCATTTCCCCATATCATTCGTGGCAATCTTTACGCCTCATCAATCGGGTTCCTTCAACATGCATATCTGACTAGTATCGCCGGCCCGGCAGCTTCATCATCCTTTACCCTAATCAAGGTAGGCCACTGGTGATTCTAATCGTCACAAAATTTCACCTTCCTCATGTACATCAACATCTCAAACCTGCCTCTGTGGCAGTCAGTGGACCCACCCCCATTGAAGTAGTGATCCACTGAACTGTCAAGTCCAACATTTTCTTCGGAGACCAAATTTCCCGGCGCTCATGCATGGCGATCAACCCATTCCATCTGCTCTACCGCACCATCACGAGTCAACGAAGTTTGCCGGAGATTATCATTTTCCCCGTCACGCGTCTGGAACTAAGCTTCATAGTCAATGTGCTGAGATAATGACTTCTTCCGATGATTCAGGATTCCTGCGAGATGAACGTAAGTTGTCTGCCTACTTGAAACAAGTTGGCCGGAACAAGTTGGCCGACCCTCTGACTTGTTGCTTTCCCGCAGTTGGAGTCTAGGAATCAATTCAAAATCTCTAAAACTTGTCAAATCTCACCACGGTGTACGATCATCAAAAATATAGACCTATCCAAACCCTCTTCGCTCTGGCCGCCTGCCCGGTCCCCTAGACCTTTAAGCTGAACTGCTAGTGGCTATCGCCGCATTTACTTCCCCCGGCTCGGCATCCGCCACCCAGGCCCAACTGACAGCTCTGCAATTGAGGCATTATTGTTATCATCGCTCCGCAGTTGCTTAATTACTCTTCAAGCTTCTTCCCCACCAGATCAAATGCGTCTAGATCCTGTCTCCCCCTTGGCCAAACTCACCAGCCCCATAAACTCAAATTAAGCAAACTTGGTACTCTTGAAGGTAGCCCCCGTGAGCCTCGCGGCGTGCTACCATGTGCTCCTACTTCTAACCCTCATCTTGAATTATGCAAGTCTCAACCTCGGAGTCGTGGACGCTCACGGCTCAGGTCTAGTGCAACACTTGCCAAATCTGTACTGCCGGGGACTTCTGGGCCGCTACGTACCCCTGAATTTAGCCCCGTACGACGGGCACAACCATCTCCGCAGGTCGCAATTACTTTGAGAGAAGTAGAGATAGACGCCCTCATGAGACTTTGGCAAGAAACCGGACAGCTTTGTCAAGCTCCAGACTGGAATGCGGAACACTGGAGCCCCACATAAGCAATGTTCTTGATGCTATTGCCACTACCTACCGTAAGTTTCTAGACCTGAGTTTCCCTTTCATACATGGTACAGCTTTACCCATGCAAAATTCAATCCAAAATTAGGAACACGGCATTCTGTGTAAATATTTGGTAGCCTTCTGGTCCCAAGAGGAAGCCAAAGGACAGAAGGCTCTGATTGATCAGCTCAAGCAAGGCAAAGTTGACCTGTTCATCAATCTACCCTCCCGAAACAGGTTCTGGCGACCACAACAGCATATATCTTTGGGTTATTGAGCCCAAAGAACTGTCATTGAACATGCCATTCCCCTCATTACCTATGTCAAAAACACCAAAATCTTGATCGAGGGTCTTGCCAGATATCCTACTCTCTCAATTAGCTCCATCGACGCCAAATCTTCACATCGAACTATCAAGGTCCCTGGTCTCGTGGACTCGGCTTGCTTTGTCAATGCCCTAGTTGCGTCGAACTCCGATTCTCTAGAGCAAACTACGGCGACTGCTGTCAAAGCGGGTTTCCTGACTAATGTTGAGCTTGTACTTTATTTTGCTAGATCCTTTGACGGTTCACCAGCTTTCAACCTTGCTGTCCTTTGACACCGAGGGTGGATTGCCACCCGAACATACTGGTCGATGCCAAAATTACCTACGGTCCGTGGGCTGATAGACGACGGGCGGTCATCCACCGTGTAATTTTCCCTCCTCAGCGCTTTGATAACACCGAGATTCCCCAGCCATCAGCTCCCGGTGAACAGAGGGCTCACAGCAAATTACTGGTCAAAGTCGATCTCGAAAATTGTCAATTGCGAGTCCCAATCAGGGAATCGTCCAAGATTGGCAATGGCTTTCTGATTCAGAGGCTGCAAAACAAGATCATCCCAACATCAGACCCTACGGCTGGCTTGACCTGTCTTTTGGACTGGGCAGTGAAATCACCTTGACTGGAGTCGTCCTTTTGTCTTAACTTCACATCAACCACTTTGTGTACCCTCCTTTGTCTTAGATAATAGCCGATATGCCAACACCACTGGCTTGAGATTCTCCTCAAACCTGGAAGTACTGTCTCACACTATTTGCAAA
>SMGU01000309.1:0-12658 GCA_004348175.1 Puccinia novopanici
TTTGATTGAATGACCCACAACTCAGCCAACCTGTATTTAGCCTACTTAAATAACTCAAGTCTACTGAAAAATATCATCATCTGTTTCCTACTTGAATCACCCCAGGCTGCTGAAAAATAAAAATAATCTGTTTCATACTTAAACCACTCTAGGCTTCTGACAAATGAAATCATCTGTTTTGACTTCCCAGATCCTGAGAGAATAAATTGAGCCTCCTTGTAGTACTATTTGGGGACACCTGAGCCTCCCCTATCAGTAACAGATCCTTCTACAGCCCTAAATGTCTTTGAATTTAGTCAGCCTCTTTTTTTATTCCCTCAGTACTCCAAAAATTAAACACATAGCCTTGATTTTTTTTCTTGATGATGGTAATTCCAAATTATTTCATTCTTATTTGGTTAATTAGGGGTATCAAATATAAAAATCCACAATTAGAAACCAGTCAATTATTTAAAAATTATTCCTTCATTAATGGGTCCTAAGAGATTATTGGTGGAGAAAAAACATGTCTTGAAAAGGGTGATTTTTGAAAATCCGTCAATTACTAATGGTAGATTTGGTATTTTATACCCCCTATTAAGATTCATTCAGGGATTAGATCCATTTCAAAGGAAATATGATTGTATTTGGATCAAAATAAAACCACGTAAATTGCATTTTACCATGTGTTTTCACTTTTAAGCTTGAATTAATTTGAAAAATGATATTTCAAAGATGAAATAGTTTATTGATGAATTGTCAGCCACAGATATAATACCAACATACATGATATTCTCTAAGTAGCTACATTACCACAGTTCATGTAATTGCTTGTGCGCAGTAAAATTAAAATTATGTGCAAAGTTCTCAAAAAACTTAGCCTGAATTTTTTACTATGATTTAGAGTTACAAGAAAACCCCATCCATAATAATCAGATGGAAATAAGGGAGTTCAAATTCAGGATTTGTCAGAATTGTTTATGGTGCTCATCAGAAATGATAAAATGTGTTACATCTGCTCTTTTGCACCTCACATCAAGAGGGCATAATCAATCAAGCTTATATCAAATAGATTTTCTCATTGTGGTCCATTCAAGACCTGAGAAACATGTATTGATTGCTGAGTGTGCTTTTTGAGCTCAGGAGGATGCTAAATTTAAGCTAAAATTTATCAATAAAAAAAAATCAAGATGGATTGGAAGCAAAAAATTCAATTGTGAAACCCCTAGTGCAACTCAATCTTCTTAAAACCGCCATCAATTTCAGCACAACTCAAAAAAACATTCACACCAGCAACTTTGGATTCCTTTTTTCATTCTTAAATCCAATGTAAGTATTTCTGTCACACTTCTTTTCACTTGATGGGGACCACTAACCATCACATCTATCTCGTGTAGCTCTCTCCTTCCTTGCTTGTATCTTGCTTTGTTGTTTTTGTGCGGTGTTGTGCCGCTCTCTCGAGTGTCTTTCTTGTCCTCTCTTCTTTCTCATTCCTTCATCCGTGTGGTGATCTCAATTTTCAGCCTTCAAGCCCAATGGACTCAGATTTTCCCAGTTATCAGGCCAGAATCAGGATCAGAAGCTTATTTACCCAGGTCACCCTCTTACAGTATATTGGATTTCCCACTGGTTCTCAAGATATTCAATTTCCCACTTTTCAGAAGGACAGATCAACAGGCTTCAGAGGAATAATCAGCAGACTTAGACCCAGGATCCAGGCTTAACCCCAGATTACCATGGCTCAGCACAGACACCAGATTTGGCCACATTTTCTTGGCACACCCCACAACCCTCATTTGGCTTCCAGAATTGGCAACACCCCTCTCACACTCTTCTGGAAATGACATCATCCATGGATATCCTCAGACAGGACAGAATTATTATTCCACACCCCCTGGATAAACAACTCTCTCAGGAGTCAGACTACTCTCACCCCCCTTTCTCTCATCCTTACTCATTATTCTCCAGATGGAGTTAATGTTTCCTCCCCCTCTTTTCCCATAGCCAGGAGAACCTGTGCTCAGATAATTTGTATTGACCCATAGCCAGAGAGACTCTGTGCTTTGGTGTATCTCTCAGACATATATAAGGACTCACTATTGTTGTAGTAGAACCTCATGAATGCATGTACCCTCAGAGATTTAGAGACCATTCATCATCCATACTAGTATCTTTTACCAAGTACTATTGATTAGAACACAGACTGCTTATTTAGCATTGATTAGAACCCAGATTAGTAGTTAACCAGATTGTTATGTCGTTTTGCTTTGCTGTCTTTTTTGTCAGGATGGTGGCGCGCGTGAGGATGTCTGTGCGGGGACATCATGAGGAAAGAAACAAGACAAAGGTGGCAAGAGATTAGTTTGTTTGCACAGCCGCTGGGCCGCATATGGGATGTTCCCGCTGCTGCTGCAACTCCCTCAGTGTCCTTGATATCTGTCCTTGGACTCTCGCGCTGCTGCTGTACGGTGGGGCTTGTTGTTAAGCTAGGGCGGTTCTGGCCACCAGACCCAGCTGTGCGGTTCTGTGCCAGAGATCTTCTCCACCCGTCTTGTTTCACCAGGCATAGATCTGAGACTCATTGGATGTTTGTATCCAATTGGATAATCATGTTCATCATGACTGATGAACTGTAGGATGGTAGAGTGGCTAGCCCACAAGCTGAACCCTCTGGAGGAACACAACACCAAATTGGTGTTGAGAGAATGTTAAGGGATTCCAAAGGGAAAGAAGAAGCCATTTGCACCCAGGACTTGTGTGTTTCTGCATTGCGCTTATTCTCACAGGATTACCAATTGCAGATTGAGATGGAATTAACATCTATTTTGAGAACTGAGCAAGTACACCAACTTGGTCACAGCTGTCCGCTTTCCAGTTGCAAGTAAAATTTGCTGTGATGTGGGTTGCAGATCAAATTTTCAGAACAAGGCTGGGTATTGTTCCTGGTTAAAAGGATGAGCTGTGGTACATCTGGTAGTTCAGACCATGGGCCATATTTGTGTTTGGTCTGAGTGGAAATGGAAGAGGCTAGGGGGAGAATGATTATGGCCTAGACAGAAAAGGACTGACACAAGTATTTGTAATGCAAAGCTTTGCAACAAAAGTCAGAAAATAAGGCAAGGGGAAAGTAACAAGGAAGTGTGGGAACAAAAGATGAGCCAAAGGTATAGATAGAGAGCATCTGAAGGCGTGATTGTGGTAAATCATTTAGCCCTGATGACTTGTGAAATTCTTATGGTGATATTTCCATAGGTTCTGGGTTAATTTTGGGTTATATGAATATGAGTTTGGCCTGGGGGACGTGGTTGGGGTGTTCATCCAATTAGTGATAAACTGTTGATGAATTTCTTCAGGTACTAAGAGGTTATTAATGAAATAACAAAATTTTTTGAAAAGCTAGATTTTTCAAGACCCGTCAATTACATCATGGCAGATTTGGTTGTATTTGATACCGCCTAATGAAGATGTAAAAAAATAAATAAAATAAATAAAATAAAATAAATAAAATAAAATAAAATAAATAAAAAATAAAATAAAATAAAATAAAATAAATAAAATAAAATAAATAAAATAAATAAATAAAATAAAATAAATAAAATAAAAAAATAAATAAAAAAATAAAATAAAAATAAAATAAAATAAAATAAATAAAATAAATAAAATAAAATAAATAAAATAAATAAAATAAATAAAATAAATAATAAAATAAAATAAAATAAATAAAATAAAATAAATAAATCAATCAATAACATAACATAACATAAGATTTCATAAGATTTCATAAAAAATAAAAAAATAAAGAAAAAGACAAAGAACACAAAAGCATCACATATTTTTGCCAGGTAAAAGAAAATAAAAATAAAATCACAACCATTTGCTGGACTGGAGATCCTGGTTGTAAAGCAAGAAGTTTTCTTTAAGCTCTGTCCTCCAACCCCATGTGACTTGAGACGCATATTTGGTGGAGCCAATGATGGGTGGGATGGGTGTTGTTGATCCATTTTTTGCCTTCAAAAGCGCCAAGACCCAGTGATTTCCGTTGACGTGCATTAAGTGTATGGGATCCTTGCGTGATTTTTTGTCTTCAACGGAGGTTGTGGTGGGAATAAAGGTGAGAGATTCCTCCAAGGAGAGAAAAACAACTGGCCTGTGGAAAGTATTGGCAATGGCTTGCCCGTGATCCATCTTGCTGAGCCATTTTGAAGCAGGTATCTTGTTGTTGATTTTCGTGACCTTGAGGTGAGCAATGATGGTCTTGACAGTTGATTCCCCGCCGAGTATCTTTGAATAAGATGCCATGTTGCTCGTAATTTCTTTTCCTAATTCACGCTGGACCCTGAACCAACTGGTTTTGCCATATTCCAGTGCCGCTGCAATGCATCTGAAGCCGCAATTTCCATCTCCAGACGGGTTGAATATATTGTAGATGTACTTATTGAAGACGTCAGGAATCTTTCACGCCTCTCCATGCCCAAAAAACAGGTGTGGATGTTCATTGACGCCCCAAAAAGAGGCATGGATACCCATCCACACCTGTTTTTTGGGTGTGGAGGGTGTGTACATATATCCACACCCAAAAAAAAGGCGTGGATGAGTATCCATGCCTTTTTTTTGGGTGTGCAGAGGCATGTACCTTTATCCAGGCCCAAAATAAAGGTGTGGATATTCATGCACACCTTTTTCTTAGGCGTGGAGAGGCGTGAACAATTATCCACACCCAAATAAAAGGCGTGGATGAGTACTCACGCCCTCTTTGGGGTGTCAGCACTCACTGAGGCCCATTTGAGACATGTTGATGCCCCATTTGGGGCGTCAACTTGTAATGACCCCTATTCAGGGTGTCAACTTATAATGACACCCTGAATGGGGCATCAACTGTGATCCACGCCTTTTTGGGTGTGGATGTTTCATTTTAGGGGCGTCAAGTTAGCGTGCCCCAAAAATTAAAAATGTAGAGAACCGGAATCTGGAAACCCAGATGTGGATCTGGGAGGACATCCAGCTCGACGGGAAGTTCCTCCACTTTCTCTGCCCCGCCGCCTGCCACAGGTCCCAAAGCTTTTGTTCTGCCTCTGATGGCCTCGGATGGCCCAAGGTTGCTCACAGCCAAACGTGTATAAGAATGGCACCAAAAAATCTATGCATGCAAAAATTTTAAGGCCAAATCTTCCCTGCGAAAAAAAATTAATATGTGAGTGGAGTGGTCTTGATGATTTCATGTCCAAATTTGGAATACCATCATATATTTATGTCAGATCGACCACAAACCAATATGACTAGAAAACCCAACGGGGGTGGATCTCCTACCCCCCCAAAAAAGAGCAAGGGAAGTTTGACAAGCTGAGAGATCTTCTGGCCAAAACACTGAGACCTGGAATAAATCACCACAAGCTCATTATACAGGCCCCCCCCCCCATAGAAAAAGATGGCATTACAGAGAAGAACACTCATAAAAAAGAACACAGGCAGATACACAAACAAACATAGAGGCTGCAGAGGGAAGCTGAGCCACCCACTTTGGCCATCTCTTCTTTACTTGTTATAATATACGTCATCAAGGTGTGTGTTAAGGATCATACAAACCAAAAAAAGCAAGCATTTGATTGAGGGTTTCGAGAAGACAATCGCAGAGGTAAGTTGATTGGGAGACGATCGCGAAAGTGGCAGGAAGGGTTCAGACGTAAGACACGGCCAGAGCGACGGAAGGAAGCAAGCCCAATTCCTGCGGCACGAGAGAGAGAGAGAGAGGGAGGATGAGCGGGGCAGCAAACGAGTGAAAGAGGGAAGGGGGAAGAAGACGAACCTTGATGGACTTAGCCATCTCGTCTGGGGAGAAGAGTTTACGAGGATAGGTGGTGGAGAAGCGGAGGGATTGGCTAGGCCTGCCGTCATGCGCGAGGAAGTCGGGATGGCTGGCCAGAGCCTCGGCGAGGTCCAGCAGGGACTTGTCCGCCGCGAGTGTCAGCACGATGACCGAGCCGGCAGGGCTCGGAAGACGCAGCTGAAACCGGCCCTCGGCGTACTCCTTGGCCGGCCCTTCCGCCCCACTCGGGCGCTTCTTCGGCACAGGCTTGGCCACCTTCTCCGGCTCCGGCGGCAGGCCCGTCCGCTTGCTGCAAACAGACAGTTCTCTCTCTCACACTCCGTCTTGCGGTTACCCACATTCACCGGGAGACTCACCTCTTCTCAAACGCCGCCTTGCGCGCTCGCGCTTCTTTGTCCTCCGCAATCGCCGCCCGCGCCCGCGCCCGAGCCTTCTCGTCCTCCAGCTTATCTTTCTTCCGTTGCGCAATCTCCTTCTCCAATTCCTTCCGCTTCAGCTCTTCCTTGATGCTCACCATGTCTTTACCTCCCTTGCGACGGATGGCCTCATTAGCTTATCAAACATATACAAAAAAACAAAGCGGGAGGGATCAACGTCGAAACTTGCAGCTGTGAAGGAGGATTAAGGTTGGCTTACCTTTGCTCTCCTGGGCTTCCAATTTTTTCTTGGCTATTTGTCGCTCTTTGAGTTGTTCACGAAGCTTTGATGGGCGAGTTCATTAGTCCAGCGACAGGGAGGGGTACAAAGTTTCCATGGGCAGCATGGAAGTTGACAAGTTTATGAACATAATGAATGTAAATCCCGCTTCGACCAATATTTCGAATAAACTGATGTTTTTTGTTGTTGTTGTTGTTGTGGGAAGATGGAGGGGAATGTGTGTGGCGAACTTCATACTCGACCTCGTCGAAATTGACGTGCCCACTTTTCTCGGAATGGTAACTAGCCAAGGCATTATTTTTAAAAAACTTATCACATTCCGTGCATTTGAGTCCTTTAGCCTGAGCAAAAAAAAAAAAGAGTTCCACTGATTGATCAGAAGGTGGGCAGACGCTCTTGCTGGAAGCTTTTGGTTTACCATGTTCCCTTTAGCGTGGTCTGATGCCGGCTTTGCGACGGTAGTAGGAGCTGGCTCGGCCTTCTCTTCTCCGTCTTTCTCTTCCTCCGCCGGCGGGTTATCTCCATATTTCTCCAACCAATCTAACGCAGCATCCACACTACGATTTTGAGTCTAGAAAAACAATGTCATCAGCTTTTTTTTTTTATTAAAAAAAAGGGGGGCAGGAGAAGTTAATTTGCTCACAGCATTGAGAGCTCTTTCGGCCTTGGATCTGAAGGATGAGACCAGAGGAAAAGAGGGGACAATGGATATGAGGCTGATCGAAGGTGCGGTGGTATATATTACCAAAGATAACGACGAATGACGTACGAGTCGAAGCCTAATTCTACGACTGTCATAGGTCCATTTCGTCAGCAGAGCACTGGGCAGTTGGAGAGATGAACTGGGTCCTTACGGGTTGTGAGCAGTTCTGAGGCCATTTTTGATTTTAATATTTTTTTTGGAAAATCTAAGAATTTCCGATCGAGAGGGCAATGGTCTGAGGGCGGCTGCGTGCTGCGTAGGATGCGGACTGCGCGGAATGCGGACTGCGCAGAGTGTCACATTTTGCTGGAAAAACTCAAAAATAAAAAAATAAAAAAATAAAAATGCCACGAGCAACAAGCCAGAACTTCACCAAGCTTCACCAGAACTCCAACACCGTCAGCAAGAAGCCGCATGGATCGAGCAGCCAGCAATCCGGGGGAGGAGGAGGCGCGAGCAATCCCATCTTCAACACGGACAAGCTAGGCCAACACATCCTGAAGGTAAGCCTCTTGATGTCACACTGGAGAAAGAGACCATTTCTAACTAAAGAAAAAACAACCTCAAAGAATCCGTTAGTAGCGCAAACAATAGTAGACAAGGCGGGTCTCAAGACGACGGACAAGGTGTTGGAGGTAGGCCCAGGGACGGGCAACCTGACGGTGAAGATCTTGGAGAAGAACTGCAAGCATCTCACGGTGGTAGAGATGGACCCTCGGATGGCGTTCGAGCTCTCGAAGCGCTTCCAGAATGCCAAAGATCTGAACTTCAAACGCAAGCTGGACATTGTCGTGGGGGATTTCCTGAAAACGGACCTGCCTTACTTCGACGTGTGTATCAGTAATACCCCCTACCAAGTCAGTCAGACAGTCTCTTGACACACGATGAGATGCATGGCGGGGGCGCTGATTCGGGGGCGGACAGATCTCGTCGCCGCTGGTGTTCAAATTGCTGGAGCATCGGCCGATGTTCCGGGTGGCGATTCTGATGTTCCAGAAGGAGTTTGGGCTGCGACTATGTGCGCGGCCGGGGAGCAAGCTATGGTCGCGTCTGTCGGTGAACGTGCAGCTGTACTCGAAAGTGGCCCATCTGCTGAACGTCGGCAAGGCCAACTTCCGCCCGCCCCCCCTCGTCGAGAGCTGCGTCGTCAAGATCGAACCCCTCAATCCTCCCCCTAATATCGCCTTCAACGAGTTCGACGGCCTCACCCGCATCTGCTTCAATCGCAGAAATAAAACTATCAGGGCCTCCTTCTTCGCCTCCTCTGCCACCCTCAACATGCTCGAAGCTAACTGGAAAACTTGGCAATCTCAACAACAAAATGTCTTCCGCTTTCCCCCCCTCCCCTTTTCTCTCCCCTGGTTTCATGGCTGACTCTGGCTCGTTTACCCTGTCTAGATCATCGTCGACGAACAGGCCCCAGAAACCTTCGCCAAAAAGCTTGAAAAAATTCTGGATGAATCCGGCTATTCTGACTCACGATCAGCCAAGATGGATGTGGACGATTTCCTCGCGCAAGTTCCCTCTTTATCTTGACTTTTATCACAAAGTGCTAACTTGCAATTTTTTTGTGTCCATAGACTGTTGGCTTGTTTCCATAAACACGGCATCCACTTTGCGTAATCCTTTTGCAAACCCTTGTCTTGGTATTATATATATACATTATCCAGCTTGTCCATCTCTGTTGTCTTCTCAGTTCTTTGTGCCCTTCCACACTTCCCCATCTTCCCATTAAAAAATACCTCGAGGGCCTCCTCTTGATTACGCGCAGCTAAGCGGCAGCTTTTTTTTTCTCTCTTTGCAACCTATATATGCACGATGCGCTCGAAACGAGTTTGTTTTTTTCGCTTTGCTATTCCCCTCTGTTTTTTTCTTTCGTTTTGGAATAGGTTATTTTGGGTAGGGGGGTGATGTATCTCTAATAAGAAAAGAAAGAAACAAGATTTCAATCGAGCCAAAATAGAGGAGGTTTTTTTGAGTGAGTTATGGCGTTTCGTGAGTGGATGGTGAGCGGTTAACCGAGGAAGTTAAAGCCGAAGAAATGCAAGACCAACGAGCCGAAGACGAAGTCCGCGAAGGCTCTGTGAGGGAGGAGGCGAGCGAGAGATCAGTTGGTGTGAAGGCAAAGAAAGAAGAGCAAGGGAAGGGAGTAAGAACCTTTCAGGGGAAACGAAAGGGAACTGGGCGGAGTTGAGGGGGTTGACCTGAGAGCGCAAGCTAGCGAGGAGAACGAACTGGCCGACGTGGATGGAGAAGGCGGCGAGGAAGGCGTTGAAGGGGAAGCTAGAGCCCACGAGACAGTAGAGGAGTTGGAGGAGGGCGGAGAGGATGAGGAAGGCCAAGGCGGCGTCGATGAGGAGCAGCGAGCTGGGCGTGGTCTACAGTGCTCAAGAAGACGGCGTCGTCAGCGGCTGCGTGTGCCAGGAAAGACCCGGCTTTGGGACCCACCTCCATGTACGACTCCCGCAGCTGCCACATCGCCGCCGTCGTCCGTCCCCTCCCGAGACTGCTGCTCCCCACCACCCCCGCCGTTCCTGCTGGCTTGTTCTTCGTCATCGCCATCCTGTCCAATCGCTGTCGTCGTCTGAGCTGAGTCGATTTGGCTCACTGCTCAGCCCAGCTTATGTCCCCCCGCCCCCCTCCCCGGGTCAACCCACACGGGGAGCCCGTATGCAAGACCCCAACACCCCTCCGTCATGTTCTTGGAGGATCTTTGCTCAAGTTAACTACCGCAACTTGACAGTCTTGTACCATAAAAAAATCTGTCTCATGTCCAGAAATCTGGATGTATTTCAAAACAGTGTATGTGCATGACTGAGCAGAATATCTCGAGGCTCTTGATGGTGGGGTGTCAAAGTTGAATAATATGCCACAAGTGGGCAAGAAAATGGTTGAAGGAGGCAAGGCTGGTAAGATTTCAGGCAAGCTGCAGGGTCCAGAAAGGCAGCTATGATGGCTTCTAACTCTATTTCATTCTGCTTAAATTTAAACTCTTCCCTTCACAATATTATCTATTTTATTTTTCTTCAAAGCAATTAACACTATATTAATATAAAAGAATCCTGATGTTACCCTCTTATCTCTGTAAATTAACTCTTGTTTCTTGAGTCTTTTTCTCAACTGATCAAGTAGAATTAATGCCTCTTCCTTTTTGTGATGTCTTTTCTTTGATTCAGCTTATCTAATCCAAGAGAAATTATAGATCTATTGTCTAGTTTGTCTGATCTGAACTCAATTCATCTCTCAGTTTTTTTTATTCAATTATTTTTTATTATTTTTTCTCAAGCCAAATTTCAATCTGCTTTTACATAGACTATATATTTATACTAGATACAAGCAATCTCAACATTTTTTTCTCTACCATCTCTTTCTGCACCATCTTGAGCCAATCTGGTGACTCTCTGCCCTCTTTCCTTTCCTCCACAACTTCAATCTCAGAGATCCAAAAACTCAACATATTTATCAATTTATTTGTATTCATCATAAATGTGTATTGTTCCCACATTTCAGCAATCTTCACCTAATCTACAAATAATTCCTGAAAAGACTGAATTAAAGCCTCATCTTTCATGACAAAGAAGTTCCTTGTGAAGGCCCTTGAGCCCCTTCAATTGAGTAGTTAGTCCTTATTTGCAATTGGAAAAATATCATTTTTATCTTATTTTTTGCTAGCCTGTTGAAAATTTCACACCAACCAAGTCCAATGGGGTCATCTCAACCTTGAAAGATCCCAAAAAACCACAAAAAAAAAATCAATTTGATGTACAGTGCCCAGAAATAAATATTCAATACAATACTTTTCATTCCAAAAGATCAACCACCACACTGGAAATCATCATTCTTGGTGAATCAATACAACATGAGTTGCAAGGAATGATCATGAAAAAATATTTTGAAAAAAAAAAAAAATGTTTCAAATTTTTCAAAAAATATTCAATTTTTTTTTCAGGTTTTGCAAAATGTTTAATATACATTTGACGGACCCAGAAAAATCAGAGAGTACAGCCTTGCATATGAAAAGAATGATAATAAATGAAAAATTTTGGAACCAAGATGTCAAGGAAAATTTAATATAAAACAAAACAGGCCCAAAAGTGGAAATAAAAATAAATTTTGCACTGGATTAATCAAATTTCAAAATAACTTTTGGCTTTGTTTTTCTGGCCAATAAACTGGCCATGCTAATTTGATTCAATTTTTTCATTTATTATCATTTTTATCACATGCAAGGCTGTACTATCTGATTCTTCTGGGTCCCTCAAATGTATATTAAACATTTCTCAAAACCTGAAGAAAATGGAATATTTTTTAAAAATTTCAAAACATTTTTTTTTTATGATCATTCTTTGCAATTAATTTTGTATTGATTCACCAAGAATGATGATTTCCAGTGTGGTGGTTGACCTTTTGGAATGAAAAGTATTGTATTGAATATTTACTTCTGGGCACTGTACATTATTGACATATATTTTACAGCAACCATCAGATTAAAAAATTTATGAAAAAGACTTCTTGTGAAATATGATGAATTAATTTACACTTTTGAAAAACATATTTGTGAATGGAAGAACACACATTAACCTAAAACTTTAATCCAAACCAATGAATTCCATTCTTCTTCCTTCATTCTCCTTTTTTCCCCATATTTTTTGAGCTTGAATCAGGTGTGTACATCAATCGAAGAATTTGTGTCAAGTTTTCAGCCTCTGATGAAGTGGCAGATCTGTAGCCATCCCATGAGGATCCAGAATTGATCCCACAAGTAAGATCTTCAGGGGGCCTTGTAGAGTAAGATATACAGGTGTTGAGTTTTTCTCAAATTTATGTGTACCTTGCCTAGAACTGCTCTCTGGAGAACCATGCCATTCTCTCTCAAATCATAAATCCTAACTGCATTAAGAAAATAAAAGTAAAAATTAGGGTTCAAAGTATCAGTTACTTCAACTCCAATCATTCATTCATAGATTCTCTAGCCTCAGCAAGGTTCATAAAGATCAAAAATTGACCCCACTCAAACTTCATATTCAAGACTGATTGAATACAGTAAAGCCAACATCACTAAATCTCAAATCAATGATCATCAAAACTCACTTCTCCATTTTTATTTATTTATTTTTATTTCTCACATCTCTTTATCCCAACAGTCTAATTCTCTTCACCTTTATCTCCATTATCACTTGCACTGTAAAAATTTTACATTTCAATTTTATTAGTGATAAGCTTCCTCTTGTTCTTTCCTCCTCTTTCAATTTTTTTATTCTTATGTTAATTTCTTGTTCTTCCAGACTGGTATTTAGTTTCTCATAAATCAATCAAGTTTCTTTGACGGGGCCTATAGAGATTATGGGCTAGTGAAAGAAGGATTGAAAGGTTGAAGCTCTGGATCTGTAGGAACTTGAAGCCCAAATTCAAGTCCTTAAATCTTGAAGTACTGCTCAAAATCTCACAACTTGATTGGTATGTATGTGCGCACAATTCTTTGGGGGGGGGGGGGT
>SMGU01000312.1:0-15370 GCA_004348175.1 Puccinia novopanici
TATTCGAAGGTTTGAGTTGGTTCTGGGAAGAAGACACAACAAGGAAATGTCAGTGATTTAGTAAGATTATAGCGAATCTACACTATCGCTACAAGTATACAGTTATACTTTGCACGCAGGACAGAGACAATTAGACTTCTGATCTACTTGTAGATATCTACTAGCTTGGAAGTTGTAGCTCTACAACTCTGTGCAAAGCTAAATCGCAAGGATATGAGGGAGAGGATTAGGATATAGCCTAAAGCTCTGTTGCTTCTAGGAGAAAAACTCGACCAGAGAAATGAAGCAAAATTTCTGTTATCCTCTTTTTTCTGAGATGACTCAAAGAAAAAGAGACTGTAGATTTTTTTTTTTTTTTTTCAGTCTAGTCTTGTCAAAGGGATGGCTGTTTCCCGATGAGGCCCCAATTGTGAGCCTGTGCCTCTAGAGTGGCAACAGGACACAAGATTGGTTGTAAAGTTTGTTTATCTCTGAGAAGAAAGAACAGAACAGTACAGGGCTACAAAGACAAACTCTTTGAGGCTCTGATACTCAACTCAGATGAGGAGGAGCAAGCTGGAGTGTGACAGCCTCCTCTGGATAGATTCAACAGAGGGTCTTGGTAAGAGTAAACTCTTTTATAATACCAAGGCCTGATTTTTTAGGCTGTGAAGCAAGGATCCTTAAGAGGAAACCTATGTGGTTTGTTTGATGGAGAAAACCACAGAAAACCAGAAGAGAAAACAGATTAAGAAGGGAGAGAACAGGTAAGTAGTAGAGGAGTGGTTCAGAGAACCAATCCTGAGGACAGAAGAAAACAGAAAGAAAAGATAACTAGGCAAATGAATTACTGATAGGTTGTAGTGACACTGGTGAGTGGGAAAACTTCCTAGGAGTGAGGGATTTGTTGGTCCTTGGTTGATCTGATGTGGTTCTGGTTGGTTCTGGCCTGAGGTTGAGAATCTTCACTGAGTTCTATTTTAGAACTGGGTGAGCCTCAAATTGAATATTATTCAATATAGTGAATCAAACTTAGAAATCACTACTCATTAACCTTGAAAATAACAGGCATGCCACATCATTAAATCACACCTCAAATATTGTACAGTGCCCGGAAATATATTTTCATTAATACAAAAAAAATTATACTTCAAAAGTGAGCTCATTGGTAAACAAGATCCTTTGGTGGCCAATGAACATTGAGCTTGTGAAGATGATTATGGAGTCAGAAATGTAAAGTATCAACATCCTTATGATTGGTGAATTTTTTTGATAATTGTAGGAAAAAAAATATCAGGGTTTTGAGTAAAAAAAATCAAAAACATGGATGACATAGCTGCGCATCCACAGAGAATGAATATGAAAAAATATTTTAGAAAAATTGAAAATTGAAAAATTAAAAAAAAAAAATTGGACCCAGAAGTTTTCACCATCGAGTTGGGCCTCCATCTGCATCTAGGACAGCCTGCATTCGCTGAGGCATAGATTTTATGATGTTGATGAGTGTTTGCTTTGGCAAATCGTTCCAGGCTTGTTTGAGTGATTCTTGCATCTCACTGACAGATTTCGGATGGTAGAGCTCCTGAACATTGGTCTTGAGGACCTTCCAAACATTTTCGATCGGATTGAGGTCTGGAGACTGAGGTGGCCAGTTGGGAAGTTTTTTTATTTTGGCTTGAGCTAGAAAGTCCGCTGAGAGCTTCGCTTTGTGTACCGGTGTGGTATTCTTAAATGTTGCAAATTAAAAAAAATTATTTCTTTTATTCTTTTTCTCTTTTCTTTCTCTCTTTTTCTATCTTTTCTCATACTACAGGCCAGAAATCAGCATATCTGATTGGAGAAACGGACTCTACGGCTCAATTTACCCTATGGTCACCTTGGACGGCAACCTCTCAAACCCTTGGATCAGAAGTTACACACCCTCCTTGGCCACTTCAGTACATATCACCAATCACCACTATCATTTACATATCACACTCTTTACACAACCCAGGACATGTCACAACCAACACAACCACATACTACATACAACATATCACATACAACAATCCAACTACATACATCAACAACCCATAGGCTCAATCACATGGTCATGCAGGTCTCATGCAGGCTCATGCAGATCCCATGCAGGCTGTCATGCAGTCACATGTACTCTCTACCCCTATATCTGTTGTATGTGGCTGTGCATCAATCACCTGATCCCTGATCTGAGCTATTTTCCTTCTATGACCTCACTTTTTGACAGGCTGTGTAGACACATGACCTGATGGCTGTGCATTGTAGTTCAGTTTTGGTTGTTCTATTGTGTTCCATGGCTTTTCCAGGCCAGCAAAAATCCCTCATTCTGGCTAAATTCCCTCAATGCTGTGCAGTCAGGCCAGCACAAATCCCTCATTGTTGTCTATATAAGCCTGTAACTTTTGTCATTCCCCCTTCCTCACCAGATTCTGGCATCAGATTTTATTTACACCCTTATTAGTCTTTATCCCCTATAAATACTATCCAGCTGGTCACTCTATATTATTAGCCCCTCAATATTATAGTTTTACACTTTCATAACCCCTTACACCACTCATTGCAACCCTTATATTCAACCAACCCCTTATATTCAATATTGCCCTCACTGGGGTTTGAACCCACTACCTCTACCCAACTTTATTCCTCAGAGCCTGAGCCCTTACCAGCTAGGCTATTCACCCTTTCTATAACCTCAACACCTTTCCTCAATCTATTACACCTCTCATTACTCAACACTCTTCATCATCATCATCACTCATCATCATCACTCATCACTCATCACTCATCACTCATCACTCATCACTCATCACTCATCACTCATCACTCATAACTCATCACTCATAACCCCTCTTTATCACCACCAACCTCTGTCAACCCCACCCTCATCAATAACCTCTCATCCACTCTTCAACACCACTTCTCATCCATCTAAACCCAATCCACTTCTGAACAACAGTAGTATCTTGATACACCCATCCTATCACTATATTAAACCTTCCAATCCGAGATTGGGGGCTTGTTTAGTGTCTAGAATCACAGAAAGGCAGAGGTATCCTCATTCATCCCTTTCAACACTCAGCAAAAGGTCTTCACTGACACTTTTGAGCTTTACACAGGAGCACCGTCTTCCATGAGAACTAGATTCAGGGAGCGGTCCGGGTCATGCTCCT
Organism: Puccinia novopanici; assembly: GCA_004348175.1. Lineage (NCBI taxonomy): Eukaryota > Fungi > Basidiomycota > Pucciniomycetes > Pucciniales > Pucciniaceae > Puccinia > Puccinia novopanici. Next base: position 3,168 of record SMGU01000312.1, read on the forward strand.
GTAGAAATGGCACTAAGCCAGGCTTGTAGACATGCTGGATGAAGTCGGCCGCCTTTCGAGATTTTGGCGGTATAAAGACCAGGTCGGTCTTAGTCGTATCAAAAAAGCACCCCAAACCATTGTTGAGGTGCGACCGCTCTTGAAGGTAGGTTCCAGGCAATCGGACTCGTCTTTCTCGCATTTTGTTCGCCAGACCGAGACCGAGCAAGAATTCTTTCCTATTTCAAACGACGACTCATCCGACCAAATCACTTTTTTCCAGTCCGCAAGCGTCCAGGCAAGGTGAGTCTGAGCGAACTCAATCCTTTCCTCCTTTGGATGTCATTAACGTATGGCTTCTTCACAGCAACACGATTGTTGAATCCGAGATCGTGTATTCGTTTTCGGAGGGTCCGGGTGGAGATTTGGGCAGTGAGGGTGTCCCTGACTTCGGACAGCTTCGATTTCCGATTAGCTATGAGGGATGACTTGATTTCTCTCAAGTCTCGGTCGCTCGTTTTGCATGGCCGTCCAGATCGTGTAGCTGTTTCAACAGTGCCTCGATCTGACTTCCTCTTCACGATAGAATCCACAGTCGATCGAGGCAGCTTCGAAACCCGAGCAACTTGAGATATACTCAAGCCACTGGCTGCCAGACCAACCACTTCGGCCTTCCGCTCCGTTGTCAAGTGGTGCTTCCCTTTATTTCGCGCCATCAAAACCTATAAAAAAATATTCAGATTTATGATTATTTGTAATGATAGTAGAAATGACTCACCTGACTTATTAGTAAAACAAAGAAATTGAAAATGGTCCGATTGACCAATGTCACCTTGACTTGGGCGCGCGCTCAAGCACTATGAACTTTAACGAAAATTTATTTCCGGGCACTGTACAAAGGGTCCTCAGATTATACTACAGCATATTAACACTGACAACAAATTAGAACCCAAGCTTCAAGCATAGCATGACATGAGCTTCAAATAGAGTATGCCTGAAGTAACTGCATGTCAACTGCTGGCAGTTGATCAAGTTTTCTTGCAGTGTAATTGCCACTTGGATGGGCTTAATAATGCTTAACAGCCCAGTACACCTAGTACAATTCCCCAGAGAGTGAGGAGGAGTTCTAAACGACTCATAGGACCCATTGAGGAAATTTAAATCGCTGAAATAGCCAGGGTACACTAGGAGTAGTGTAGCAACCTGGCCAGGCCAATTGAAATGAATTGGGCCATGGCAACACCAGAAAGGGCCAAGCCAGGCCCACAGGCCCAAAGCATGAATATACAGATGGTTAAAAATGTGTAACTAGTCTAAAGAGACGTAAAAAAGGGTTTACAAGCTGGGCTTAGCCCAATAGACCAGGCCCTGGCTAGGCAGTAGCAATACTTGGCCCAACCTGGCTAAATACAACAAAGCCAGGCTAATACAACCCAACCAGGCTAGCCAGGCCACAACCCACTATTTTTTAAGAAGCAAGGTGACCACAGGGGACCCAGAAATGATATTTAAGAGGGCCCTTCTCCCCCCATATTTTAGATCCCAGCCTCAGACATTATTCCACAGAAATTACTACAATCCAGTTCCTACTGATTCCAACCAGCAAGCAACTCAATTTTCCCCATTTAAAATCGTCTGAATCTCACCAAAAACCACCAAAAACCCCTTGGATTCCTCAGAGAAGCCCCTTTTCCAGTGAGTGATAACCCTTCTCAGAATACTCCCCATTTCTCTGTTTTCTCTGGGAACAAAACCACCCCTGTTTCCATAGGCCCCAGTTTCTTTGTACAAAGGTACCTAAGTAATCTGCACTTTTATCAAGACACCTTTAAGAGGTATTCAAACCACCCCTGCTTGCAGGCCCCTCTGAAATTTAATAATAAGATAATTTTGTCTTATTATTTTTTTTTCTTCTCTTTTTTTATTATCCCAATACAATTGGATAAAACCAATTAAAAACAACTTTCTAAAGCTCAAAAAGTCCCAAAAGAAATACTATTTTCTAAGTTTAAGCTATCTTGCACCTCCTGTAGCTAGAAGGATTTCCCTTGGCATCAGGCAGGCTGACATTGACACAGATGAGTGGGGGGAAGATCGGCGGAGGGTTGACCACCATGAGGACACAAATTTTAATTTCAGAGTCTCTTCCTAAAGAATCAATCATTGAAAATTTGGTTTTTCTGTTTGCTGTCAGGCCTATATATTGAAGGTAATCGTTGACTCTTCTGCTGAACCCACACGTGAAGAAAACTGCAGCGTTCAAGGTTTGTAAAGCATTTTTGCGACAATTGGAGAAAAATTGGACCATGGAGCATATGGTTGTGGAAAACTGGCCATAGGAATGGTATAAATGATCAATGAAAGTCAAAAATGATTATAATTTAGTTGGTTTGGCATATATACCATTTGCACATGTTGTAACCTTTTAATAAGCTTTGAATCCACCTCAACTGAGTCAAAAGTTGGTAAATCTTTGTCCGGAAAGTTTGAAACAACTTATTCAGTTGAATTATTGGATTGGCTATTGTCATCTTCATCACTGGGTGCATTGTTGTCCTCCATTGCAGTATTGGTCAGGTTGTAAAGTAAGGGCATATCCGTTTGACAAATTGAATCGACTTGTTCCATTTTAGATTCATTGGCAAAGAAAATTGGACCAATCTTGCCAGTGTTGCAATATGAACCAGACACAGAATTGGAGTTCATTGTAACTTCACTTTTCAGAATGGATTGGGCCTGTGGATTGGGTCAATTCCGTCAAATCAATAAATTCTTACGCTTTGAGATAAACCAAGTAATGATTATGACATACTTCCTCAAGAATAAATTCATACCAGCGTGTGCGTCCTTCATTACGTGAGTTGACAAGATTGTGGATTGCTTTCACCAAATCCATTGTTGAATCAATACCCTTGCAAGACCAAAGGCGTTGCTTGTAATCCAGGCCTGAGTTTTGAGAGTGAGAAAGGCTGTCATGAAATTCTTTGGGTTGAGTTGTTTGCGGTTGATGATTTCACATATAAACAAGACTTTCTTTCATTTTTGTTGAGGGGAGGTGTAGAAGGGATTTGACATGAATTGACATCTCCGGGACTAATTCTTGAAAATAAAACCTGCGTTTTGAGCTTAAGATTGAGGAGGGTGATATAAAAAGACAAAAAAGAAAATGTGAAATGACTTAGAAGAATTTACTCCTGGGAAAAAAATTGACAGATGTGTCATTTTTTTTCCCTGAATCCAAAGTATGTAAATAGATTTTGTCTGGATGTGGCCCCTCTGTTGTTGGATCAAGGCTATTGTGAGTAATATTTACTGCAAACAAATGAGGGAAATTGTAACATGTAAGGGGAGATCAAGAGGATTAAAATGGTTTGGGCTGTGTCAAGATAGCACAAGAGATGAAAAATTTATTGAAGAAATAAAAAAGTTACTGCAATAAGGAAAATAACGCTCATGCCAGAAAATGTGGCTCATTCATAAGTCCCTCCTTTGGAGGGGCGCTTTGTGCCCCCTGGGAGGGACTTAGTGAAGTTTGCGTGCAGGACCAAATTCCAGGAAAGAAAAATCCTGATTTTTCCTCCTGCCGGCCTGCCTCCAAAACTGCTGCAGGTGACCAGGTCCAGGTGCAGGAGATGGGACAAAACCCTGTCAGAAAGGTTTTTCCCAAGACCTAACTATTCCCCCCTTTTTTTTTCTCCAACCTCTTCTCTGACAGACCATCTCCAAAATTCCTACAAGCAACCACACCACACCATGGCACCAAAACAAACTAGCATTGGAACCCCAAACTACCAGCGCTGGTAAGGTGATACCAAAGGAGGTGCAACCAAATTGACATTGGCCAACAAAATCCTGGCTGAGATGGTGGAGGCCGGGATCTCTCACCAAGATAGAAAGGGAATCCAAATGAAAATTCAAGAACTTCAGAAATTGTATGGAAAGGCTAGCAACACTGGGGAAAAACATGCTCAACTGCCTGCAGTTGACATGCTGAAAGTCCAAGGAAGCTTGTGGTGTTACTCAAACCTTTCTCCAATATTGATTCAACCAAGCTTGAATGCACAGTCACTGTGCACACTGCACAGTGACTGTGCCAAAAAATCTACATATGCAAACATGCAGAGTTTGTATGGCAGCTTGGTTGGAGCATGCTGAATGTCAACTTCAGGCAGTTGATCAAGTTTTTTTTGCAGTGCAACTTCCTCCGCGGTTCTGGTGCTGGCCTGTTGGACGAGGATATTGAAAATGGATATACCACTCTGTTGTATGTACTTCCTATTGCAACTTTCCAATGACCCTTCACTGCAAAAAAAAACTTGATCAACTGCCTCCAGTTGAAATTCAGCATGCTCCAGCCAAGCTGCCATCCAAACTCCGCATGTTTGCATATGTAGATTTTTTGGCACAGTCACTGTGCAGTGTGCACAGTGACTGTGTATCCAAGCTTGGTTGAATCAATATTGGAGAAAGGTTTGAGTAACACCACAAGCTTCCTTGGACTTTCAGCATGTCAACTGCAGGCAGTTGAGCATGTTTTTCCTCCAGTGCTTTGCTGATGATATGTTCCATTTTGGCTACTTTTTCAGCCACCTTAACAAAGATGTGCCATTATTTGGATGAGCTACATCCCATCATGGCCCTACAAACATGTGCAAATCCTCCAGTCATGAGCAAGTCAACCAATCTTGCCATTCCCAACCTCCTCAGTATCACCAGCGACAACTCTCCAATGGATCAACAACCTACAGGATTGGAGACTGTTGGTCAAGGGGAGGAGGGGGCTCTGCCACAGCCAATCAGAGCAGTGTTACAAAGATAAAAGGGCTGCCCAAAGGTGGTTCCTTGCTTGATTTAGTGATAAAAGTTCACACACCATGACATCTGACAATCTATCCCTTCATCATGGCCATAAGGGATTCACTTGGCTTGTAGCAAGTGCTCAGTGACAGCTACAATTACTGGCTGAAGTGTTTTGAGGTGCAAGAGAGGCAGTGTCAACCCCAGAGGTAATATCACCATACCTGATATTACCCAAGTAGTTGCACCAGGGCTGTTTCCGTGGCACTTGCATGCAAGTGCTTTCACTTCATTTTCTTGAATAACCTGTTGGTAACTTGTGTGATGTTGGTGTAAAGTACATTACAAGTCATGTTGAACTCAAGATCAAGTTGCTTGTAACTTGTGTTGATGTCAAGCTCAACAATCAACCTGATGTGTTACCCAAGTCAAGCTGTTATCATCCTCTACTCATGAATAACTTAGATCTTCATGCCACCTGACAAACAATAGGCTATATTTTTGCCTCCTCCAATTTCTTTTTAAATCATATTTCAAGTCTCAAAATACTGTTTAGGATCATAAGTAAAATGATGTGATTCATGCTGAAGTATGTATGTGTTTTATCAAAATGATCATGGCTCATATCATCTTGGTCACCATTTTATGACCTTGATATTCTTTTTTGATGTTTGGATCACATTGAGAATGTGGATGAAAGCCTTGCTAGTGAGCCTTCATCAATTTATAAATCCAAGTTTATTAGAGCTGTGACAACAGTCATCCACCAGAAACCATTCAGTATTAAAAGGCTCAATCACTCCTGAAAACTTCAATAAAAGAAGCTTAAAAAAACCCAACCCTTCCCAATGACAAAAATGTTTTAGCAAACCAAACATTTGCACATGGTTCAATCACCTTATTCATCTTTTAAGCTTGGCTCTCAACTAACCTGACGGTGCAATTGATGAAATCAAACCACAGGTAAGGCTGAAAAAAGAGACAAAAATTTGGTTTTGGTGAGTCAGTGTCCAGTTGGTCTCTCAAACACCCACCCACACGCACACACACAAAAACTTGGAAGGCCAACCAAATGGCCTCTGTGATTAAATAATCTCCTTCTCCTCCTCCAAAGATGACTCAATCCTGCTTCTAATCTCCCCAAGCTTGTATTCAAATCTTTCAAGTCTATTGTTTTGAGTTTTTTTCCTTCGCTTTTGGTGAAATGACAGAGCAGAAGCCCCTCAGCCTGCAGCTGGCATCTTGTCACCATAACGTACGGCCGTATGTTATGGTGACATGGAAGAATCACAGCCCTCAGCAACACAGGTGTCACAGCACCACAAAATACTTTACATAATCAACCTTATTTTTACTCTTGGCTGTTCCTCAAAGCACTGTGATTGAATCATGACCGAGGGATTCATTTATCTTGGTGAAGGGTTGGATGTGATTTCAACATGACATGAAGCCAAGTTGTAACCAAGTTACCAAAGATTTGTAGGTGACTTGCAGAGGATATCAACTGAACTTGGGAACAAGTTCACCAAAAATCAGGGAAATTTTATGCATGACTTACAAACAACACATAACAGGTATCAGCTCAGTTTATGAATGAGTTAAGAGAAAGCACTTGCATGCAAGTGCCAAGGAAACAGCCCTGGTGTTGCATTATTCCAAATAACCACATAATGATCTTCATACATCTCTTATCCACTATTATCATAGAAATAGAATATGATTAATGTATTAATAATAGTACCAAACCTTGTTTATCATTCAAAGGATAATTCTATTGCATCTGTATAATCAATAATATTCATTAGTTGTTATTATTATTGTTATACAAAACATCATAATCACTATAATAATTATTTATTATATTATTCTAGAACTAATAATATAATATTGGTGATTATTTATAACATTCAAACCTAGTTTAGATTAACATAAGATAATTTAACTTATAGTAACAATATCAGTATGTTAACCAGCAGTAGTGAAATGCATACCTTTAATTTTATGAGTTGTGTTATGATTAATTATAACATCCAATAAGTGATGAACAATTAATTAATTAATTGCATTTCTTATAAAAAATGTAGTATGAATTGAATATTCATTTGTATAATTAATATTGAATCATAACCACATTTTACATGGAGTTAATGGGTGCTGGAAGCGATCACAACCAGTGAAAACTGATACATGTGCTCTAGAAAAATTACCACATGATTATTGAGCTTAGCTTAACACTACCTTGCTCCAATCATGTGCAAATTAAATCTAATATTATCCACTTAATGTTCTTAAGGATAAATCACATGATAAGAGCACTTGGAAGTGCTCCCAGCACTGCTAAAACTCTATTAAATGCCTCATAAAACTCTCAAGCATCCATAAGGTGATACATGTTGTGTTCATTAGTGCCCTTGTTACACCTCAAGGACACCCCAGATCCTGCTGAGATGCTCTGCTAACTCTACAGAGGTCCCCTGATGTTCCTCTGACCGCTTCTGAGGACCCGTAGAATATTTAAAGACCTGCATTCCTCTGGTTTGTCCCCCCAGAGTTTTACCCATACAGAATAGCCATACAGCTTGATTATTTACTCCCAATAGATATTCAACACAGTAGCTCTTCTCAGTGTTTTTGCCACTGGATCAACATCAGCTTATCCACCATCTCCTACACTGTCCCTGTCTACTTTGGCATATTCTTCACCAATCACAAGCCTGAACAGTACTGTGACTCTTCTCCCAGTTGTTATCTGTTCCCTTGTGAAAACTCCCCCAAAGTAAGTGTTACACTTACATCCAAACCATTTCCCTGTCTGTAATCAGCAGGAAGAATCCATTTGATTAAGTTCTTGGATTTCCCTCCCTGTTCAAGGTTGAGAAGAAGCATCAGTCACTGACTGAAAGTCTTATTACCTTTTTTCCTTGCCCAATTACAGAAAACCCATCACCCAAATCACCTTTGCCACACTCAGAGAACAGCCAAGTGCCTTTCTATACTTGGTTAGTAGCATAGAGCCTGACAGGCGGGAGGCATTGAAATTGGCGGCCAACAACAAACATGTGAGGATAGATTCACTGCAAGAAAAGCAGAAACTCCTTTGGAGCCTGCAAGATGAGGTCATCGAGATGGAGGCTCAAGTCAAGGTCCGCTGGGCAGAGATTGAAGACGTTTTGCCCGCATTGCATGCATCAAGGAGCTTTGTGACCTTGTTCAGTTGCAGGAGGATATCAAAAGATTTCTCTCCAATCAATTCTCTTGAGTCAACAGTTCCAGCAACCAACTGGCTGAGAGTTCCAACAGCAAGGACTCCTTTGACAAGGATGAACTCCCCATGATTTATGATGGGTGACTTTATGTCTCCAGCCTCAACTCTTGTCTCACACCACAAGTTATTGTCACCCACCACAATTTATTGTCAGATTGCTTCCCAGTGCTTCTTGCAATCTTGTCTTCCTGCCTGTTAGCTTCCCCATATCCTCATAAACCATGAGCACTTGAAATATGCTTTCATTGTCATGTTGTGATATTGGTCTCCAAGCAATACTGAAATGAATGATCAATAAAATTCATTACCACCATCCATTACTATTAGACTCTTGCCAAAAGTTGGCAAATGCAATATCATCTTCTTGATCACTTACCTGTAAGCCACACCTGTGATACCTAATAAGCCACACCCACAACTTAGCCATGGGCCTTGAAGCCAATATAATTCTAATCACTTGGCCCTCCAACCAACCTTGGGATCATGGCCAGCTCACTTCTAAATCTCATCAAATGCCAATTCAACTTCCCACCTCCAACAAAGCACCAGCGAAGAAGAAAAAATTTCATACATCTTCCGCTCAGGGTGCCAACTGTTTTGTATCTTCACCGGCTGTAGCCACTTGAGCTAATCGGTCTCATGAAGCAAGTATGACAGCCGGCAATCATCCGGAGATCAACCCAACAAAGATCAATCTCCTCATGCGGCTGTTGCCATTCCAAGCTTAGATTTCATCAGGACACTGCCAAATACACCCCATGAGTGTGACAATCCAGCCCCAATAGACTTGTTGAAGGATATGAGTTTGGCACTTGAGGCTCACAGGCTATCAATGCAACCCCCAAACAATGAAGAATGCATCCATCCAGCCTTCTGAGGTGGTGGAGGTAAATCATTGGCAGATTTGACCGAGTTTCCTGAGCCCGGCATTCCTGTGGCTCAAAATGATAAGCATGTTGTGCGCCTGCTTGCTTGACCAATTCATGATCATGCTGATGATTTTTTTGTCTTGGCAAATATAGCAGGGGATTTGTGCCCATTCTGTGATGAGGGTAGCTTGAATTAAATTTATTTATTCTCATGGTGTGCGCATGAAAACCAAGTAGATTTAAATTTAAGAATTAATATGAACATAATCTCAGAAGTAAGAGTAGGGAAAAAAGGGGGTAAAATGGCTATAGGGTAAATTTGAAAGAATTTAATTACAGAATCATTATTCTGAAGACTTTTAGACAGTAAATAGGTGTTATGTACTGTCTCTAAGGATGAAATCTTCTTTTGTGGAACTTTATAATTTATCAATGCCCAACCTTAGGTATGCTCAAGTTCTCACAACTATTGTCCTTAGAGCATCTTTAGCAGAGCTTCTATTGTCTGAGCTGGAGGCAATTTAGTGGCCTGTGCAGGTTTTTTGCCTTCCAGAAGATCTGCTATGAGACCTTCCAAAAGCTCCAGGTTTCAATAAAAAACACTACTGGCTGCTATTCTGGGCAGCTCTGGAAGCCAAGTCCACAAGCCTACAAATCATATCTTCTTTAATTTGGTTGCCCACAGCTCAGGTGTTTTAGATAAGTTTCTAATATAATTTTTCCATATCAATTTTTTCATATTGAAAACAAACATGACCAACCCAAGAATCATACTTGATGCAATTCTTGTATCAATGATGGCTTCTACCTCACCTGCGGCAACCCCCACTCAATCCTTGCAAAGAAGACCAAAAAAAAAGTAATACAACCCCAACTGCTACACACCCCACAAAACACTGAGTTGCAAGAGCAAAAAATTGCAGCCAAATTCACTGGATATGACCTTGAAGCCAATTTTTATGAAATTCTCTTTGTCCCTTGGAGCTGATATCTATTGATTTCTCTTTCTCATGTGTAGCTGATTTCTATTGATTTATCTTTTCCCTTGTTTCTAATTTCTACTGATTTCTCTTTGTCCCTTGTAGCTGATTTATATTGTTTTCTCTTTGTCCAAATTTTGATCTGCTGAACTTGGGTTTTGAAAATCTTCATTTTATGAGAAGGGTGATGGTGGTTTGAAGGCTGCCAATGGTTTTGTGATTGTGCTCTAGAAACTATATATTAATGTTGATGGTGTTCATGTTGTCAGACTTCTTTCATCTGTCACCTCTCTGTTCATTTCGTTGTCATTTACTGTCACTTTGTTTCAGGATTAGGCCCCCTTGGATCCATCAAGGGGGCTCTCTAGTTGTCTCCACTTATAAATGCTCCCTCACAAATTTTGATCCACTGTGTGTGGGTTTTACAAATATTTGTTTTATGAGACGGATTATGGTTGTTTAAAGGCTTACAATGATGTTGTTTTCATCCTCTAGAAACTCTATAATGTTTATGCTGTCCATGTTTGTGATATTGTAGAAAAAAAAGTATTGAGAATGGTGTGTGGTATAACCAGAGAGTGCTGGTCATTGTGGGGACCAAGATATGACCAGAAGTTTTTGTTCAAGTGGATCCACCCTGCTTGTATTGCTAGACCATTAATGGTGTGGATGTGATACTCCTGTGAAAGATTGGGACTGGTGATTTCAGGCCACCAGAGGCAACTTAAACCACCCCTGGACTGCTAGAGATGCTCTAGGTTTCAGATTTCCATGAAGTTCTTTCACTCATATTCCCTCTTTTCTGTAATCCTTTTATCCAATCATTTCCTGTCCTTATCTTCCAATGTCCACAATCCACTGAAGGGTGCATATGCTGCAAGATGGGATTACAATGGAGAGTGAGGGGGTCTTTGAGGCAGCAGGGGCAGCAATTGGGATGGTGGACTGGGTAGAAAACAAGGATAGAAGAAGGAGTGTTTCCACACAAATTAATGTGAGCACCTGCCTGTTTGAGCTTGTGTGCATGACACTCATCTGCTAATTGAGGGTTTCATTTTGCACTGATGTGGATGTCCTTAGTGATGTTACTTGCCAAAACAAAGAGAGAAAAAAATAATGCTGATTGCAAGGATATATAGAATGGGACTGATTTATATACATGAACTCAAGGGGCCTAGGTGAGACCCTACTATAAACCAGTGAGAAACCGAGTGAGAGGGTTACAACACTTAGACAGGGCAAGTCCCCTGGCATTGTGTGTGGGGATGAACGAATTCTTCTGGTTTTAATTCACTCTCAGTAAATGAAGTGCACCCATTGTGAATGTGGCTTCGTGTGTTGCATTCTCTGCACCTGTAGGTGTACCAATATTTTTTGCCATAACATCCGTGCTGGACGGTGCCGTGGCGGCAAACGCGTGGAACGTTGCACCGAACCGGGTTGCCTGTGGAGGTGGAAGGGGTGCTTAAGGTACGCTTGGCAGCCAAATTCAGGGTTTTGCATCCACTACACTTGCCAGCCCTGAATTCCCGGACGTTGTCGTAGGAGCGGGCCACGTGTACGACACCGAGGATGATCGCAATCACGGTCCAAATCCGCAGTGTCGCATAGTTGGTTGATGACCTGCGCTCAGGCTGGTGTATGGAGGGTGCTCGTGGGTGAGGTGGGGCCTGAGGTCTGGCTGAGCACAGTGACAGAGGGTGTGATGATGGCTGGCGGAAGGCTTCCACCGTTGGGACAGGTTGCCGTAGGATCTAATGAGATTTCGTGATAGCATACTTGTTGGACTGGAGAAGAGCTCGGTGCATACCCCTCGTGACCGTCATAAATCACTGTTGTCATCTAACCAATAATCTGCTTGCTCCTCGTTAGCAAACTGAAGACTACTCCTACTTCCATCTATTCCTACCTCATCTTTCAACTGATTCCACCATCTTTGGTATCTCGTCAGTCATCCTCCCACCTTCTCTGCCGACATTCTCACTCCCCCCAGACCCTCTCAGCTGAAACCCCCGTTGTTCTCCACCTGTGTTACATAGAAAAAAGGTTACTGAGCAGGGCCAGCCGCGCGAGGGGCATGATGCTTCAAGGCTACTCTGCGGGTGTTTTGCCAATGCAGCAAACTTGGGAGAAATGCCCCACATGGCTTAAATTCACCCTCCTTTGGATCCTCCAACCTGAGATGCCCTATTGAGCCTAGCTTAACTCAAGCCCAACCTTTGGGGCTCGCAGCAAGCCTCTGAAGGAGAGGGGCTTGCAACTGAAGTCCAACATTTGGCCTGGAAGCCGCTGCATGATTGGAGCAATTGTAGT
>SMGU01000318.1:0-10969 GCA_004348175.1 Puccinia novopanici
AGAGAAGGGCGAGGTGATGATCGCGTTGAATATCTGGTTGGTTTGAGATGGTCGTACGGTTGAGTAACAATTGCTGATGATGATACTGATTGTGTTTTGGGTTCTCGTGAAGCATTGGAGCAAGTTGACGACGGAAGAAGTTGTCGTTTGGTTGTTTTCATGTTTTCCTGACTTAAGAAATTAAGAAGTGCTGAAACCTGAAAATTTAAATGAATTGCAAATCACACACAGACGATTATCCACTCCACTCAAGGGAAACGTGAGGATGAGTACAAGGGGTGCGATTGTTGCCCACCGTGGCAGTGTTCCTGGCTTGATCTTCGCGACGACGGCGCTGTTGATCGGCGACTTCAGAGCGAATAACCTCGGCCCGGATTTCAGGAGGAAGGGCATCTAAAAAGTCGGTACTTATACTGGAAGGAACTGGGACTCACGCTCTGGCAGCTTGACTCAGCCTATGCTGGGACTCTAGTCAGAGGTCAAGATGATCAAGAAGAGCGCTTCTTGTAAGGCAAGGTTTGCATCACACGACATCACCGGATCGTGTTTGCCAAGCCAAGAGCTCAGCACTTGATCGCCGATTTTGGTGTTAGGGTCAATGTGAGAGAGGGGTTGTGCTGGGGGCACTGCAGATGGAGAAGTTCAGAGCATGGCCAAAAAGAGAGTCACAATCGCCTTTACAGGGAGAGACGGGGAACTCAGCTAGGAGACATCTGGAGCTTGGCCGCTTGAAGTTGGAAGGTCGGCCGGAACTTGATCAAGGACTGAGAGGAGGGCAGATTACCTGGAAAGCTATAGTTGGACAGCGACAGTGTGTACTGGTCGTATTGGGTTGGGCGGGTGAGCCGTTTACCTGGCACTTGTTCGTTGAAGGGACTTACATACTGACTCGGAGCTCGTCACGTCCTGACCTTATTGATTGGCATTGACCAAAGCCGCGTGAGTAAAAACACTTTGCGTCTGCAGGGGGATAGTTGTTTCATCAAACCGAGGATGGTAGCGTCGGCCAGAGGAGCCATGCTGCAGTAGATGGAAGTTGATTTGTCAGATGTTGGGACTGGAGTGGAGGGGGATAGCCCCGTGATACGCGTACATCACAGACGTAGCTGGAGGTGCCCGATTATCGCAATCCATTGAGCCAGTTCAATACTCTGGAGAATGTGGTCTCAAGCGAATTGAATCACGCATCGGTTGTTCCCGACCCATTGCCCCTCCTCCCACGACAGGCGGCTGCTGTGTCGGAGTGGGGTGCGTTTAATCTGCTGACATGGCTATCGGATGGTATCACAAATGAACAGGTGGTGGGCCATGATAGGGCAGAGAGGTCTGCCATTTGGCATGGTTCAGTAACAATTGCCAGGTGGAACACCAGCCAACACCGGCTGTGCTGTACGTAAAGAGAGTATTTTACGCGGAGCAGAGCCAGAAGCAGAAATAGATACCAGTCGACGCAAGGGCTCGGGAACGGGTGGTGCAGGCGATGACCGCGGGATTGAAAATCAACGACTGATCGGATATGAGGCAGATTGTGTTGAGCTGAAGGAGGCCCTTGAGTACACAATCAAGGAGAAGAGTCGAATTCCGTCGGCGCCAGTGGGCCATGGCCACCAGATCGACACCGATTCAATGAGGCTGGCGGGGGTGGATGCTGTTGAGCTGACGGGTGGGGGGCATGGCCAGCGTGAGCCGGGTGATGAGAAGGCGCGAGATTGACCGAAGATGGTGGCGGTCCGTGGGCAAATGGCCCGGCTGATTGAGGCCGCAAAACGGATGTACTATTTGAAGTACCTGGCCGGGTGATGCTGTTGACACAGCCTGAAGACGCGGCAGGTGATATGGGTCCGGTTGTATGCCGAGTGACCAAAACCAGCTGCAGCCGAGCCGTTCAGCGTGTTAGGGAACTTCTGACGTTTGAAACTCGTGTGAAGTTAGCATCATTTCAGAAAAACACCGGGATTCTAAACGGCTGAATCTTCTGCTTTTGTGCGGACTTGCTTTGAGTCTATGGTAATTTGACGGCAGCCTCACGACGTTGGTTGTTGATGGATTCTTTCTCTGATTCAGATTCATCGTTGAAATTTGGTAGAACGTCGATCAAGGACATGACTATGTTATATTTCCGATCCGAGAAATTAATGCGGAGCTCCGGTAAGTCGTTTTTAACTTTGAAGAAGCGGGTGAGGTTAGGAGCATTATCGACCATGCAGTTAAACACATTGAAACTCATTGTAATTCGTTCTATCAAGTGTGCTTCTTTATGTCCATTGGGCTTATCCAAGGCCACAAGGCATCTCTCGAACGATTTGTCCAGTAGAAGCTGGAAAGTGATCAGGCTGGGATTAGAAATCGGCAATACGACAAACTCCAACGAATCTACTCACTTGGGTATCCGTTAATTCAACATGGAATTGGTCGTACATCATCGACTCCAATTGCGCATAGTCATCCTCTGTATACTCCCGGTTTTGTTTGGCTTTAATCGTCTCGAGGCGGTCTTTGGACAGCAGGTTGCTAGAAACCGCAATATGACCAACATCAAGTATTATGTGATGGCAATCGTACCTAGTGACATCCTGTGGAATAATGATAATTGGACTAAAAGTCATAATATTATGATGCAAATTAGTTATGAGTGAACCAAATGCATCCTGTGAAACACTCACGCATTCATGTCGACCTTTATGTCAACTGTTTTATGAGTCTGCAGGGCAAGTTCCAGTCCCGCTCTGGTGTCTTGACGAATACCCTCAAGTGTTGAGCTCGCAACATCCATGAGCGCTCCCACAGACTCAAGCTGGCTAGCAGGTGGACGGAAGAATTTGGTTACGTCCTCCAAGTAGTGTGGGTGATAAACAATCTCCATGTGTCTCATGTTGAGTGTAATAGCATTGTCGGCTCGATCATCAAGAGGCTTGTGCTCGAACTTGAGGAAGAAGAACGGATCGGACTCTATCGGAGTGAGATGCTGGTTGCTATCGCCGCCAGCGTTAGGGGCTTGAGGATTCGGACTTTCCACATTTGCTCGGGGTCTTCTCGACAGTTTTTCCTTGACTCGGACAATCGTTCACATACTTGTCCATCTGGTTCTGCACCACAAATGCTTTCTGCCATTCCTACAGAAAGAAATACAAGTAGCAGAGTGTTTTTTTTGTTTCTTTGTGAGATTAGCGAAGGGACAGAGCTTCATGTTCAAAACGGGAGAGGCAAGAAAAGGTCACATACCTGTTTGGAAGACAAATTCTTTGCTGACACTTTTACCAGACACGCCGAAGCTGTAACCTTGATAAATGGTACCATCTGAAAGCTCAAGAACTTTTTTTTTTTGAACAATAATATTGCATCCCAAGCGTCAAAATTACTGTCCTCACTTTTGCCGGAGGAGGCGGTATAGAAATTCATCAGAGCCCAGTTATCTGAGGCCGTCGTATTGCTCTCCAAGGAGATGTTGTCTTGGATACCTCAAGCTTGCGTACATACCCCCTGCGACAGGTTTCTAGACACCCGCCAATCCCACAGGTAGATTTTCCCGTATATCCCTCTGGTCATCAGCATGTCATCGTTGATGAACGGCAGCGAGCGGTCCAGGACCAATGGCACCTGGGTGAGGTTCGTCGGCAGTAGGATTGGCTTGGTCGGGGGCACCATCCGCGGTTCGCTGGTGGCGATCATCGGCAAGATTAATAGCGGAGGGCTTTTCTGGCTGTTGCTTGTTGATCCCAGCAAGCGTGGGGAGTATCAAGGTTGGCGCGGTAGGCCTTTTCGAGCATCCAAGGGTTCTGATGGTATCCACCAAGCTTTTGCCTTTCAATGCCTCGAGCTCAGATCCAGAATTATCAGCCCTACCAAACAATGAACCGTCTTCCTCACTATCATCATCCCCACATCATCATCCCCACCTATATTGATCTTTGCGATGATGGCGCTCTAGATCAACAACCTCAGAGTGAATAGAAGGAACATCCCAAATGGAGATATCCATCGGCTTTCCTCGCTCAGCAACTTGGGGAACCTTGTTAACTAGGGTGACCAGATTTCCAGATACTATGTTAGTTTCACGGAGTTGTGAGCTGTAACTGTTTTTCAGGCGCAATGACTAAATTGCGCAGATCAAGATTCAGCAAATAGAAAGAATATTTGAAGAAGGCCACAAATTATTTCGCGTACCACATTTTGGAGGTAAAAAAGATGAGTAACCAGCTCATCAAAGTCACAGTTGGGGGGTCAACTTTGAAAACCTGGATGGCACCAAAAGATTATCAGGGACAGGTGAGATAGCTTTTTCCAAATTCAACTCGATTTCAATGGCCAGATTGTTAACGAGATGCTTGACTGATGTTTGCGACTTGACCTTGTCGAGAGGCTGAAGATTGGATTTACAAGATGGAAACAAAGTGTGTCAATATAGTGCTGATTCATATAAGGAGACAAACTGTTTCAGCACCAACCAATGAAACAGGCATTTAGAGATATGAAGACTGGGCTCGATTTTCGCTCAAGAGGTCTTCAATAGCATGTAGAAGTGATGCAGTTGTTAATGCCATATTACATTGAACTGGAATCAAAATCTTAGTCAACTTCCAGGCAAAAATTAAGAGAGGCATCAAGTAGGTTTGGCATACGGGGAGCTGAGCAAAAAAACAAAAACAATAGTACAAGGCGAATAAGTGATTGTAAGCTGCGGTGATGGAATTCGACGCACGTCAGCATGATCAAACAAGCAGTCAAGTCAAGAGTCCACCCACGACAACCTACAGGATGCTTGGAAGCAGCGAAACAAATAATTAGAACTAGAGCCAACCAATCATTGAATTATTCAAAGTCTCTATAGCAAACCTGTTTTAAGTCTTGAGAAGTCTTCCCAGCTTTGTGATTACAGAGTTTAATATGAAATTCAACAGGCCCAGTATTTTTTTATCACTATGATTTTTTATCACTATGAGGGTTAAGAAAAAAAAAAAGAAAAACTAACCCGCATCGTTTAAGTACAGTAAATAGGCTTGGTTAAAAAGTTGGCCATTCTGCCACAGTTCCAATGAGGACCAGCAGGATAGGTCGCAGAGAGTAGGCGGGCCAGACTGGACGGCACTGTTTCACATGCTGCAAGAGAGGATTGACAAAGTGATTTATGATGACCAGGATGGTAACCTGATCGTGCGTAAGCCCGAGGACTACAAAGGAAGAAAACAAGAGATGAGCGGTTAGAGTGCAAGATTGGCAAGTACTTGTGCATGGTAAATGGGAGGATGCGCAACTGATTCAAGTGGTGGTGGCTTGTAGTGAGTGGAGAGGGGGGAGGAGCCTAGGCCGAGGAAGGGTGCCGACTGCCAGGGTCGGTAGGCTGCTTGCTGCTGTGGTTCTCTGCAAGATGGGGTTCAGGAGACGGGGAGGTATAGATCAAGACCTAGACTGTCAACTCGTAGGCATTGGCAGAGTAATGGCCATCTAGATTCTTTCAGTTGGTTGACAGGACAACTCGGTGATTGGTGGGGTTGATGATATATTTCTGTTTCTTTTGAGACTTGTCTTTCAAGTATTTGGTGTTTCCCGAAATGAGACTGTGTACTAAATTCAAAATATTTGGTGAGCCATGATGCCTACACAAATCCGATGGAAGCATTTGTCCACCTGCTTCTAAGCCTTTGTTCGAGACTTGCCGAAAAAAATCAAGATATCGGTCAAGGTATCAGCATTAGCCAGTTTTCTGACCATAATCTGAAGACTTTCCAGTGACCGAGAAGTTTTGGTTAAACTTTCAACAGAGTATCCCGGAATCAAGAGCAATCCAAAAGGTTTCGAATATCATCCTGATTTCGCAAAAGACTGCTATCTTGTCGGGTGAACATGCCTTCCAAAGATAAGCGACGTAGATTTGAGTCCGGATCAGCGAGTAGATCATTTGCTGGACCCGCAAATCTTGGGTGCAGCAAAAAGCTTTCGGGTTGGTGAAGGTAGAAAACATCCTCAGCCAATTGCGTAACCAACTTCTGCCCAATTGATCCAACACATGCCCTTGTTCAAGGTCTTCATCTCTGGCTTGACATTAGGTGAAAAAAGCGTCGATGATTGATTTTTTGTGTCTTTTGCTGACCATCCGATTTGGCGAGAAAAGATCCATTGAAGCTTGAGAAGAATAACAGGTAGTTAATTTAAAATGAGAGAAGTATCACGTGCATAACGACAATACATACCTCCAATGCTGCTTCCAAAGGAAGATTTTGCAAGTCAGAGGGAAAAAGATTGAGTAGTTTGTCCAAGTGGGTGCACCAGAACTTGGGTTGATCAGTAAAATTTGAGCCAAATAGATGATCTTGATCATCCCTTGTGGGTTGGAGAGTTGTGCTCGAGGAGTGAAGTGAAGCTCTGAGGAATCACGAAGGCCAAGATCGAGTTGACTCCAGACCAATACCCAAAATTAGAGTGGTACTTTGTGTTAAGATCGGTGAGAGCCAGCATAGATTCTTCCCATAATGGCTGAAAAAGAACCTGCAGTTGTTCTGCACAACGAGTCGGGAGTATTAGATTAGAAAGACCCACAGAAACAAGCAAAATTCCCCACAAAATCACTGACCCATCAAAATTGGTCATGTCGGTGTTATAATAAGTGGTGGATTCGGGAGAGGAAAAGACTTGTTTGTATTGCATAACCGGATCCACCTCTTATACCTGGATTGTCCCAGGAATGGAGTTTGCACACCCCATGACACCCCCCTTCAAACTCCACACTAACTATAACTCGATGGAAGAAATAGGAAACACAAGACAAGAATGAAAAATAGCTGAATAAAACATAAGGAAAATGAAACTTTTTTTTTTTTCGGGATAGGAAATAGGAACTATAATATATCAAAACATAATTCAAGACCAGATTAAGAGAAAAAGGAAGATAACAAGTGGTGATGCTGTTGAGCCCCAAGCGCTTTGGTGAGGAAATCCGCAATGTTGTTTTTGGTCGACACCCATTGAAGCTCGATTTGATTTTCTCTGACCGAGTCATTGACGAAAAAGAAACTGCGATGGAGACTCCGAAGGCCCGCCTTTGAACCATTGTCATTGTCCACCAGGACCGATGCTCGGTTGTCACAGAAAACTTGAGATTTGAATTCTGGAAGAATGGCACGGACAATTCGTGTTAGGAACAAGTGAAAATCGACTGCCGAGGCAAGAGCGATGTATTCTGCACAGTGTGTTGATTTGGCCACAGTCTTCTGACGACAAGATCCCCATGCGATCGGTGCTCCAAACATCTTGGTGCAAAAGCCCGATGTTGAACGGTGGAACTCGCCACCCCAACTGGCATCGGACCACGTCTGGAGACAAGAATCATCGGGAGCGAGAATTAATTTTTTTGATTGAGTTGTCTTTAAGTAACGGATCAAGTGGTGGAGAGCTTGCCAGTGTGAATGATTCGGATTGCAACTAAATCGGGCAAGGAAATTTACAGCATAGGATAAGTCCGGTCTGGACCCGAGGGCTATGTAGTTGAGAGAACCGATGTATGATTGATATGTCACGGGATCAACTGGGGGGTCTTGAGATGTGGTTTGGTCGGAGTTCAGCAATGGAGTGTAGGTGTGAATGTGAGGCAACTTGAACTGGTCATCACGTTTGGATATGACTTGATCGATCAAGAGGTGTTGGGAGAGATGAATTTTGCCGGGGGATTGTTCGAGTTTGATTCCCACAATTTTTTCAGGGTTATTGAACCATTTCACGTGGAGCGATGATTCCATGTTGCGGCGAAGATGAGCAAGATGGAAATCAGAATTGGAGAACACGATGCCGTCGTCCACATGTAGCCAAATGATGACGACGAGTTGATCTTTTTGAAAACAATAGAGACACTCTTCGACTTCATCGCAGGTGAAATCCCATTGAGTTAGGAGAGAACTGAAGTGTTTCCACCAGCATCTGCTGGCTTGCTGGGTACCGTATAGCGCTTTTTTAAGGCGGAGGACTTTCCCTTTCAGGTGTGGAAATAATTCGATTGGTGGGTCGACATATATCAACTCATCAATAGGACTGTGAAAAAACGCCCCCGTAATGTCGAAAGCTTGGATTTTCCAGGTGTATTTTGCTGCCATAGTCAGAAGAAGACGCAAGGTTGACAAAGACGCCGTAGGAGCAAAAGTCGATTTCACGTCTATGCCAAGACGTTGTTTGAAGCCTCGCACTACAAAGCAAGCTTTAGGTTTCTCAACATTCCCATTAGAGTCGCGTTTCAAATCAAAAACGAACCTTGTGCCCACAGAGTGTTTGGACTCTTTTGGTTCAACTTCCCAAGTTTCAATCTCCTCCAATTGGTTCCATTCCGCGAGGCAGGCTGCCTTCCAGTATTCGGCGCGCGGAGAGTTGAGGGCTTGTCTGAGATTTGCGGGTATGTCGATATCAGTCTGAAAGTTGAATTGATCGATAATGGCATCCTGGGCTTCACATATTTCTTTCGTTGGAACCTGTCCCAGGGCAAGTGTTTGGCAAATAGTGACAGAATCATTGTTGTTGGAGATAACTGGGCATCCTTTAAAGTCGAGGAAGAAGGCACAATCTGAAGCTTGGAGTTTGTGGGTTGTTGGGTTGTAAAAAATCCAACCCCTTCCATCATCCTGGTAACCAACAAGGTGGCCAATCCAGGCATGGGGATCGAGTTTTCTGCGGAGCGAATGGGGAATGTGGACAGATGCTTTTGCACCGAATGGAAAAAGGAAATTTGGGTTCGGTTCACGACCGGACCAAAGTTGGATAGGAGTGGAGTTACGAACCCGAGTATTAGGGATGCGATTTGCTATCCAGCAGGCACACTTGTAAGCAAAGGACCATAGGTTAGAGGGTAGTTTGGAGTGGATCAACATGGTGCGTGCCATGTCTCCAAGGGTCTTGTTCAAGCGTTCGGCTTCTCTGTTTTGTTCTGGTGTATAGGGGGAGGAGTATATAACGTGGGTGCCAAGGGAAGCGGCATGATTTATAAATGTCTGAGTCTTGTATTCTTGGGCGTTGTCACAACGGATGTATCGTGGGGCTTGGCCGAAATGGACATGAAGCTTGGTTAGGAGCTGGGTAAGGATCTTTGGGACAAGGGATCGGTTGGGCATCGGGAACACAAAGGAGAATGTGGTGTAGTGGTCGCGGACTGTCAGAATGTATCGGTTTCCAGTCATATCGGGCTCCAAAGGGCCCAGAACATCTGAAACAAGAAGATCGAGTTTTTTTTCACGCAGGATGATTTCTGGAATGTGATGGCGACGGCGTTCGCTTTTGGATATCTTGCAAGATTTGCAAAAAAAAGGTTGCCATGATTTCATGTTGAAAGAAGGAACGAACGATTTGAGGAACGTCTTAACAACGTCATCGGAAACATGACCCAGGCGGCAGTGCCAGAAAAACGAGTCAAGAAGGGGAATAGACAGAGGGGGACGTTGTTGGTTGGGTTGAACCGTAGGAGCGGGAGAAGTTGGGCTGATGGATGAAATTGTCCAAGTACGGTTGGAATATTGGGTGTCAATGGTGCAGTGTGTAGAGGTGAGCACTAGGTTGCCGGTTGGATTGAAACTAGGTGAAAAACCAGCATCGAGAAACTGGCCAAGACTAAGAATCGTTCCCGTCATGTGAGGGCTGAACAGGACCGCCGGAATCACCCATGTCCCAGTTCCACTGGAGACCATCAGCGATCCCCTGTGTGTCGCCAACATTGAAGAAGAGTCCGACGCAAGATTCAGTCGGATGGGTGGATTAATAGGATCTAGAGAGGAAAAAGATTGGAAAGAGCCGCTCACATGATTGGTCGCCCCAGAATCCAATACGGCGCCCTCAGCCGCCACCGGTCTAACCTGATTATTGGTAACAGCTCTAACTGTTGGAGCATTCCGGGTAGCCGGGGCGGGTCGGGCAAAGGCGGAAGCGGGGCGACCTGAGTCAGGAGGCGGAAGAAACGCATCCCGCCGAAGGACAGGGCAATTGGATCGCCAGTGTCCCATACCAGCACAGTATGTGCAACTGTTATTTCGGGCGAGGAGGTGGGCAGGTGGGGCTTGGTTTCCGCGCTTGATGTTGTTGTAAGCCGCAAAAATATCTTCTGAAGAAGGGATGCCGGGACGGCGGCGGACAGAGGACGAGTTTGGAGAATTCTGGTGATTGCTTGAGGGTGTAGAAGCACCAGGGGACCATTCCCGGCACTTCCAGGGAAGTGCCATAAATCATGTTTTTTCTAAAACATTTCAGCAAGCCTTTGGAATGTTGACATGAACAGAAGCAGAAGGCAATCTTATGTATCTCTGAATGCATTGCTGAATTTATGTGTATATCAATCTGGAATTCACCCAGAACAGATATGGAACACAATTCTGAATAAAATGTATTGCAGTTCACCCAGGGACTGAGAAGATCACTTGAAAGTTAAGTTTTGCTTATTTTAAAACATGTAGAAATGATTTTTAAGACTTAAGTATTGGAAATTGTTTTCCTAATGTAACTACAATTCAAAGATAGTTTTTTTTAATTATTTGTTTTTTTGGGAAAGTTTTCCCTGGTGTGGAGTTGGCCACTGGAAAAATCAGTGGTGAAACTTTGAAGAGAGGATATCATAATGATTTGAATTAAAGTTGAATGAAGATGATTATTCAAAGGCATCTATTTCTAAATTAGCACATTGATATAATGCTACAAGTATCATTCTTCTGAGATCATTGATCCTTTACAATTCCACAAAAATTGCTATGTGTATCAAATCAACTGCTTCATATTCTCAATCTGTGATATTCAGAGTTTGAAGGTATTTGATGAAGACCATGTTTTGTTTGATTTCAGCATGTGAAAGCCAATGAGACTTTCAACCGGTGGATGTACCGTTTTCAGAAAAGATGAACAAGGAGTTGATTTCCCTGTGATGAATTGCAGAATTATTTGTTACATAAGAGTTGAGACTATCTATTCATGATTCTCAACATTTTAAACATGATCATCTAAACATGATCATTGG
>SMGU01000321.1:0-17029 GCA_004348175.1 Puccinia novopanici
TTTCAATCGCCATGGCAGAAGGAGCAGATGTGTCTACACGGCTGTAGCATGCTCATGCTTGATGCAACTCACAACACCGTTAGAAATTATTCACTCGGGGATGGGCAGAAAGTAAGTCTCTACTCTTTCATGATTTGCAATCCGCTGGTGGGGAAAGGACTTCCCGTGTGCTGGTCTTTTACTTGCTCTCTGGCTCAGTAAGTGTGTATTGGTTATTGGCATTGATGGTCCTAATAATATAATTGATTATAATCATTGGCAGGGAACCAATTCATTCAGTTTTGAGTTGGCTACAATCTTTTGCCAGTTATGTGCCACAAGCCATTATGAGCGATTGCGCCTTCACTTGTCGGAATGCGGAGAAGCTTACAAAGACATGGCAGATGCCCCAAAGCATTATTGGTGCATCTTTGATGTCCTCAAAGCATACCGCATGCGAGCCACCACTTATGTCAACAACGACCTCAAGACGGCAGTTGGCTATTTCAGACAGCTAGTGTTTTCAAGGGTCTTTCCAGACGTTTTCCAAAAAATGGGGGCAATCTTGCCCCAATTCCTCAACTACATTGCAACGCAGTGGTACCAGAACATTCGCAGTGGTATCAGAACGTTCTCAGGTGGGCCCTTTTCTATTGGGTGGCAAGTCATCCCCCTTGTATCTAGTCATTTCGCTTACCACTCCTCTAATCAGGTGTGATGATTTCTAATCTGTTGTAATGATCCCTCTAGTCTGATCATCAAGGCATACATACTAATAATTACACAGAATCATGGCACCGGATACTGAAGACACAGTTCCTTCCCCCTCCCGAGCGTCGGCGTATGGACGAGGTGGTCCAAATATTTCGAGACAAGGTCCTCCCTACTTACCAGCGCAATTCGGCCCGTGTGGAACTAGGATTCGAGAAGCAAACGACAAACAAGTTTCAGATGCGAGCAAAGCTGCTAGCTGAAAGCTACACACCGGAGGCGCTGAGTCTAATAGGAGTTGCTCTCTACAGCACCAGATCTCATGTGAGTCGGCCCCTTAAATGACACCTTGATCATTACGAACTACATGCAAACAACTAAGGGCTGATACTTCCACCCACCCAGTTTACAATAGGGTCTTTCACAAACCCGCATGCGGCAACGTGGGTGGTGTATCGCAAAGCAGGAGAGCAGGGCGGCAAGGATCGAGTGACTTCCTGCACGTGCCCACATTTTCAAAACACAAGCAGCGCGTGTAAGCACATGTATTACATTGCGATACAACACAAGCTGCTTGTGGTAGAGGAACCAGAGATAGAACAGCCCGAACTCGACATCGATAACGTCTTACGCATGCTGGATCAGTGGACATGGATGGAGGCCAACCATGTGATTATAGTTGCTCATATGTCGGGTCCATCAGGTTTATTACTGACATTACCTTTTCTAGTTTTCATTGCTCACAGGGACACCTACTCCGATAGGCGCGCAAACTTACTCGACCAATCGGCCGCCTGCAACCAATCTATCAAGACCGATAGAGCTGGGACGGCCTATTGTCCCTTTGAGGGGCTCTTACCCTGTTGTGCCGCGGCAGGGCTTCAACGACCGATTGCCGCCCCCTGTCAGCGACTCTGGCTCTCGGCGAGGTGGTGACGGCTCCTGGAACACAGAGTTTCGTCCTGAGTCGTTCATGAATATGAATGGCATGCCGCGGTTTGGACGCCCGACCTCTGGCGAAGAAATTGTTGAGATATCTTCCTCAGATCACGATGAAGTCGAATTTCTCTCGGGTGGAAATGGTAGTCAAGGACAACTGAAGCGATGTCGCAGAGCCAACTCGAGTGCATCTTCTACAACTACGAACACAAACAATTTGACGGCAAAAGAGATTCAGAAAGAAGTCGGCTTATTGCAGGTGGCGGGCATCAGGGCAACCAGAAGGGCTGAAGAATACTTACGTGATCCCAAGCACCGCAAGGCTTTTGCCGAAGGCTGCTCAGTCGCCAAAATGGAGGAGTTCAGGACGTTGGCATTGGATATTTTGGGCATGGTGGAAGAAGTATGTGGGATAAGTTCGAGGAAACAAATCAGATAGCGCCGGTTCGCGTCTGAGACGGTTACACCAACTTTGGACCGGTTGTTCATGGTAGGAAGCAATTGTTTTGGTCACTTTTATTTTTCTTGTTGTGAACTTGTTGGGTTTGGTTTTAATCTAAACCTCTAAGCTCCGAAGGTTGTACGTTCCTGGAGCTATAGTTCCCCTCCTTTTTCTGCTGTTTGATCTTGGTTTCTTGGTTTGAACTCATTCTTTGTTCTTCATCTGATTCTAATACCATTTTGTTCTACGCTTTTGGTTCTCAATTTTTATTTACTTGGTGATGGGGCTATCATAACCGCCATGGGCCAGAAAGACCAGTGTTCCTTCCCTTTATATATTTGACATCCACCCTTCCAACATCTGATCTCTCCCATTGGCCCAATGAGATGCGACAACACATCCACTCATTTTTCCCACCATTGCCGCGCAGTCGCTCTGAACCATCTAGCTACCAATTAGAACATTCCCAACACTCTGATCTATACTGCCAACAACTACCAATTAGAACATTCCCAACACTCTGATCTATACTGCCAACAAGCGCTGCTTTTCCTCCTACTCTATAAATAGACCACCAGATCATGCCTGATTCGTCCCTCCCACCCATCTTCCTCCCCAGTACATAAAGATCATCCCCATCAAACACATCCGACCAATCTACCATCTCGACCACGTCATCATCATGTCGTCCATTGCTCCGCCTTCCACCCCTGTCCCTTCCGCAAAGGAGAAAAAACTCAGCCATCCTTTGTTCACCGTTGCTGCCTGGGACATCATCGAGATGGTAAGTTTTTCATATGTCTTTTATATTCATATGTCTGCTACACATGTGTGCAATGTGTCCATGAGCTAATTCTGAAATTATATTGCCCAGGGGCCCAACTCGCTCACTGAAGGCCAAAACTTTGGCCTATTCAACTATGTCAGCTCAGTTCCAATTTTGGTGCCGGGTGAAGGCGAATGCAACATTGGCGTTGACCTGGCCGGTTATGGCTCGCGTCAAAATATCCTCTCGGAGAATAACGTCTACATGCTCTATGGAAGATTGGTGCAAACTACCAAGGAGGGGGGGTTCCATTTCTTCTTCGAAAACCAGTTGACCCTTCCTGTTGGCCCCAGTTCCCAATACCAAGGCGGCAATGGACGCACTTCGACTTTGGTTGGCAAAGTAGCAGTATATGGCTTTGGGGTCATAGAGGAGATCACCCGGATACCCTCCCCGACGTCTAAGGACCCTGCTGCCCGGGATCTTCGTGTGGTCCTGAAACACACTGACTACCATAACATTGTGAGTATTTGTTTTCCTCCCCTGTCCATATGCCACGAACCGCTTGAACGATTCTGCATATAGACCCACTCCATGTTCCTTCCTCTTCATCAGGCACGCAAAGTCAACACGTTCCGTGCCATTTACATCATCCCCGCCAACAACTTGCTCAAGGGGACATTCAACGGTTTCCACCTTGGCCGCGAAGTCGTCCTCTCCGGTTACATATCAGGCTTCAATGAGAAAGAAGGAACTTGGGAAATCCAGGTTAGTCTCCTGCCGCAGTCAGATGTACACCTTTGCCTCACTTTATCTCTTTGCACCCACGACACAGGTGATCTTGGTTTCCCTTGCTTCCGGAACCCAGAACCCAGCCCAACTCGCTTCTACAAGCACCTCATCTTCAGCGGCTGCAAAGAGGGTTAATTTGTAAGTCACTTATTATCTTCAATCAATCTTCTACACACACATCATGACTGATGTGATAAACTTTAGCAAACGCTTTGGCGGCAGCTCCCAAACCAACAATCCACCCAGCAGCTCCGGTGATCTCCCTGCCACTCCTACAGCCCAAACCAGGGGTGGTGATGAATTATCCATCATTGTACCTCCTCCCAGTTCAGCAACCTCTCGACTTTCTCCAGAACCCGATGCAGATGAAGAGGATGGAGAAATCAATGAGAAGAATCGGCCCAACCCTCATTCCACCCCTCGACATGTGGACAAGGGCAAAGGGGTCGACAGGAGCATGACCGTCGACAACACCAGGAGCAGCAATAAGGGCAAGAAACGCACCTCTGCACAAGCCGACTTGCCTGATGCGACCTCGGGTTCCTCCCTCGCTCAAGCTCAAAAGCGTATGAGAGCTCTGGCCTGATTGCCGATGTTGGAGATTTTCATCGCTTGGTCTGCCCTCTCAGGTCTCCCCACGTAATCTGCTTTCCTTTCCCGAAATAATGTTCTTTGCTCGCTTTTGCCCTCTGACTATGTGTGCTGCCTATTTGTACGCCTGTTAATGCCGCAACGACGACACCGTGAAATGAAGAAACCATCAATTATTGCCCCCTTGAGCCAAGTTCCCACATGTTCTAATACTTGCATGGGCATCTTCTCACACCCTGCCACCTGCCGATCCATTATGATTTCCTACCTGCAAGTGCTGGTGACTCCCTGTTATGTGTTGTACGTTTCCTGCACTGACCATTAATTACGTTAAAACCATTGTCACATACAACACAACGTACAGATGCCAGCAACTCGCAGTTCAACAAACAATGCGTCCCTCAGGAGACGGGCTGCCCAGTTGTTCAACCGGCGGCGCCGTCCCCCTGCCCGTCCCCAATCCGCAAACGGCTCTGACCCCAACACCCGAGTGGAAAACACCCACGTTCCTAGGCGTCGTCCAGTGACGTATTCGTTGGCCAACCTTTTGCTCCCTGACAGGCCGGCCGCCCGTGACGTACAATCCAACAACGAGCAGGAACTGCGACGAAAGTTCCCAGGCGAGTTTCCATCCGATGTTGGATCTATGACGGATCCTTGCTCTGAGTGTGGGGCGCTACACTGGAAGTTAGAGAGGACTCAGAACTTGATGAGCGCTCAAACCGCTGCGTACTCCTCTTGCTGCAAGAAAGGAAAAATAATATTGCCCGTCAAGTACGACGAAATTGAGTATCCACCTTTCCTCAAGGCCCTCTTGACTGGGCTGGATCCAGGTACGTTCAACCTCTTCATCCTCCACAATCTCTATCATCTTATGATGTGTTGTTTCATGCTTCTGATGTTGATCCCCGCGTTTCGACTTCCGATTAGTCTCTTCGGCATTCCAGTCTAACTTACAAGGTTATAACAATGCACTTGCATTTGCTTCTTGCGGCACAAAGATAGACAGAGCTGTGCAAGGACAAAGGGGCATCTACACCTTCAGGGTCAATGGCGCTTTATATCACGACATGGGATCCGTTTTCCCGGAGGATCAGGACGATGCAAAGTTTGCCCAGATCTGGGTCGTGGGAGGAAACGACTTGGCTGAAGCGGATCTCCGTGCCTCTCAATCCCGTTCTGATTTGGACAAAGCATTATTGTTCCGCTTACAATCTTACTTGACCGAAAACAATTCTTACGCCCGCTTTTTCAGGATGATTGGACAACAATATACGCCTGACTTTGACAACAACTACACTCTGAAAAATCATCTGCGCCCGGATATGGATCAGAACGTGTACAACTACCCCAGATGCTCTGAAGTGGGTGTCGTAATCCACAACGATAATCCCGAAGAAATTGGTGCTAGGGACATCGTCTTGAGACGCCACGGTGGAGGTTTGCTGCACGTCACTGATGACTACAGCGGCTACCTCCCTTTGCGCTTTCCGATCTTTTTTCCAAATGGCGAGCAAGGCTGGATCTATGGATGGCCCAGCGGCACCTCTAGGGGTAAGCAATGTTGACGGATTTGTTCTTCCCTATATCTCTCTCTTATTTTTGTGCTGTGTCCAGCTGCCTCAATCTCCCAGTGTGAATGGTACTCGGCAATGATATTCGAGCGTGATGGCAAATTTTGTGCCATCATCCATGGCAAGAACCTATTACAAGAGTTTGTGACCGATGTGTACGTCTGCGTAGAGCGTGGCCGATTAAACTTTTACCGATTCAATCAAGCTCAAATCAAAGCCGACGTCTACAGTGGGGTTCAAGAATCGTTCAGGGACGATTTGGACGTTCAAGGCAGGCGAGTGATCTTGCCTTCTTCTTTTTCCGGTTCGCCACGAAATATGCTTCAGCTGTACCAAGATGCAATGGCAAGTGTCCGTCACTTTGGACCTCCTTCGCTCTTCATCACTATGACGGCCAACCCCAGATGGCCCGAGATCCAGAATGCACTCAAGCCACACCAGTCCGCAAGTGATCGTCCCGATATTGTCACCAGGGTCTTCCGACTGAAACTCACCTCGCTTATGGATGACATCGTGAAGAATAAGCGCTTGGGCAATGTTGTCTCTTACGTCTATACAATCAAATTTCAGAAACGTGGGCTGCCCCATGCTCACATTATCCTAATACTTGACGCTGCGTCTGTCCCGAGGACTCCCGAGGCCATTGACGCGTTAGTTACTGCAGAGATCCCTGATCCTGTGGCCGAGCCTACTCTTCATTCAATCGTCACGACGTGCATGTTGCACGGCCCTTGCAATGCGTCAAGCAATTGCTGGAAGAATGGTAAATGTAAAGAAGATTTTCCCAAGCCCTACGTGGAACAAACGACTATTGTTGAAGACGCTTATCCTCAATATCGACGACGGAATGACGGTCGGACGGTAATCAAGCAACACATGACCATGACGAACGGGCACGTGGTTCCTTACAACAAATACCTCCTACTACGATTCCAATGTCACATCAATGTCGAGATTCCTTACGGAATCCGGGCTCTGAAGTATCTCTTCAAATACATCTGTAAGGGTGTTGACAGATCATCAATGAAGTTGAACAATGGGGATGAGACAGAGAAATTTATAAATGGCCGGTACATAGGTCCTTCCGAAGGTCAGTTTTACATTAATCTAGACTATTTTAGGCTACTTGCTGGCTCAGCGCCTCTGCCTTCCACACCCACAGCTGTGTACAGATTGCTGCAATACCCCACGAGCGAGCGTCACCCTCCGATTCAGCGACTTTCCCTACACTTAGAAGGAGATCAGACTGTGTACTTCATTGACGAAGAAGGACTGCGCAAGTCAATGGAGACAGGCTCTGCGGAGAGGACCACGCTCACCGAATTTTTCCGACTGAATGAGACCAATGCTACAGGTTTGGACGTGCCCGCCCGTTCATTATTCTATCAAGATATTCCTAAATATTTCAGATGGGTGAAGAAATCCAAGCGATTGATTCCCAGGAGACGAGCTTCCGACATGATTGGTCGTGTGTACTTCTCCTCCATCAACGAAGGGGAGCGTTACTACCTGCGTCTCCTACTTCTGAACAGAAAGGGTCCGACTAGCTTCACGGACTTAAGAACAGTTGACAATGTAACTTTCCCCACATTCCGGGAGGCTGCTCATGCTCTTGGGTTGTTAGTTTCCGATCGTCATTACATAAACTCAATGACTGAGGCAGCCCAATGGATGACGGGTTCCTCTCTCCGCTTCATGTTTTGCATGATACTGTTACATAGCCCACCCGCGGATCCCCTCCACATCTTTCAATCTTTCCTACAGGACCTGTCTGACGACTTGGAACCTGTGCTTCGGTCGAGCTATGGCATCTCGGACCCGTCTCACGTACATATGGAGGGTCTCTGTGTCTTCCTACTGGCCCGCATCCTTGCTGAACATGGAAAGTCGCTGTCAGATGTCGGGTTGCGCGGCGTGAACATCGACTCTCACCTATGGCATGTGTTTGCGTCCAATTCTCGGGATGAAGACTCATCCGTTCAAGAACACGCTCGCAAATTCTTGGAAATGTCGGAGAAGTTGAACCAACGCCAGGTACTTATATTCGACACAGTCCTGGAGTTAGTCGAGAAAAACGAATCTGGAATGTTGTACATCGATGGGCCTGGAGGTTGCGGGAAAACATTTTTGCTGAACACGATTATCCATTACCTTTCCGCCACCTCTGTTCCGGTAATCACCGTGGCTTCTTCAGGGGTTGCCGGACTGATGTTAGTCAACGGAATGACGGCCCATTCTCGATTCAAAATCCCCCTCGATGTCAACGCAACCACTGTGTGTTCCTGGAATCCTCGATCCCACACGGCCGACTTGATGCGAAAAGCGAGAGTTATCATATGGGACGAGATATCCATGCAGAGTCGCTTTGCGGTCCAGGCGGTCGATAACGGACTTCGTGATTTAATGGACTCGACCGAACCTTTTGCTGGGAAGATTGTCATATTCGGGGGCGACTTCCGTCAGACCCTGCCGGTTGTGGCTCGCGGTTCTATCTTTGATCAAGCTGCAGAGTGCATGATCAAATCGCCGCTCTGGGATAAGATCTACAAGTTTGAGTTGACAGAAAACTTGCGCTTACGGAAATCTTCCTGTCCTGCCACCAACGAGTCCAATTCTGCATTCCAGAAATGGCTCCTATCGATTGGAGGGGGGAAAGACCAGACAGAATTTGAGCAAGATGTGGATATCAGATTCGGGTCTATCTTTGTCGATTCCGAGACACATGTTGTTCAGCGACATGCAATCGAGGCAGCTTACGCCGACCTTGAACAATACATGGCACCACAATTCATGGACTCTCTGGCGACCTACTACAGCGAATGCCTCATACTTGCCCCTCTGAACACAGATGTCGCGTCCATCAATGAGTTTTGCTCCAACATGTTTTCCGGACAAGTTTATACATTGGAATCTGTCGACGAAATGGGCACTGACGATCTGGCTGTGGATTCCGATGAAGCTGTACCTGAAGAAGTCCTCAAATCTTTCTCACTGCCTGGCTTCCCTGATTCAACTCTGACTCTCAAAGTGGGACTGCCGTTAATATTGCTTCGTAACCTGAACCTGAAAAGAGGTTTATCTAATGGAACACGGCTACTCCTAAAAGCAGTTTCACATCATGTCCTGTGGTGCAAGATCATGACAGGCAGTTGTGTGGGGGACGATGTCCTGATTCCGAAAATCAAGCTGACCATGTCTACGGTGTCACTTTTTCGCAATACCAATTCCCGGTGGCCAGAGCATTTGCTCTTACGATTAACAAGGCTCAAGGTCAATCTCTGGACAGAGTTTCTGTTTATTTGCCACGCCCGGTCTTTGGACATGGCCAGCTCTATGTAGCACTTTCTCGCGCAACTAACATACCTGGGCTCAATGTTTCAATGGTGGCTGAGCATGGCTCCACACCCAAGACTAGGAATGTAGTCAATCTTGATGTGATCAGGTCCTCCTCTGCTTAGAACTACTTTATCCTTCTTGGGCTCTGCCTTGAATTTACTTGGTTTCGTGCCGTCCACTACTACGTACCTGCATGTTGACTTCTCCACTCCTCTCTTTTGCGCTTCCTCCTCCTGTGGTTCCCTTCTGACATAGTGTGCTTACTACTACTTGCGCCATAGTTGTACAACAATGTGCCCGGTTGCGCGTGCAAGAACATTCATATGGCACCGTTTCAACAAACTCACAGATCTTTCAACTTGGGTCAATGTCCTGTGTCATGTTACCACCTCAACGATCAATCAAATGGCTTATTTGTGAATGGGGTCTTGCTTTTTTCTAGGATACTGCACTTACATGGAGGGCAAGGACTACTGCCGGAGAGTGGCAAGAACAGCAGGCCAAGTTATATAACACAAGTGTATCAAATCGACAGGACCTACCTTGTAACTGCAGACCAAACCTCAGTAAGATTATCGATAAAAGCGTACAAGGGACAGGGATAGGAGTGGTCACAAGCAAGGACAACATGAGGTTATCGAGTGTTAGCACTGTCTGGGAATGTGGGAGGATGGAAATCAGCAAACGGCAGCCAGCTTTTATAGATGAGTGCTGATGCTGGAAGACGCTGAGGAGACGGCCGACTTGTGGGTGCCATTGTAGGCAGTGCAACAAGCGACCGACTCAATCTACGTCTTGGCTCACCAGTCACATGACTCGGAGCTGGTGGCGGTGCTTTAGAAGCAGACACAAGGACATGAAGGAATACAATCGGGGACCAAACACTGATTGCGAAAGGATGAACAGTGCAGATAAATTGGATCAAGCATCTTAAGGCGGTGCAACGACTGGTCGACTCGATTTGATTGACCAAACACCAGTCACATGACTTGGAGTTGGCGGGCAGTGTTTGTTGTACAGCTGTGTGTTTCTTCCAGCCTCATATCCTCATGATGATGACTCCCCCATGCTACACTCAATGTGAAATTTGTGACTCTGCTGTAGTGTTTTTTTATCCAATGTTGTTGCACCTTTTTCTCTTGAATAAAAAAGATAAAATGACCTACAAGAAGATAAAGAAACAAATGTGACAATCGAATTCGCTGGCAGGCAAGACAGGATAAAAAAAAAAATCACGATTGATTGGATCAACCACATCGATTCTGTTAAATTGAATGTTAGAGGGCGACAGCGAGAGTGGGGACCACTAAAGATAATGGGATTGAAGAAAAAAAAAATCCATCGATCTTAGAGAAAGAGATTTCATTGATCCTGTTGAGTCGCATACGGGTATGCGGTGTCGATTCTAGCAAACAAACATGCGTGATTCTTTATGAAGAGCGGTTGGGAAAGATTAAATCACATGAATGAGTGACATGAAGGGACGGTACGCGATAAAAGAGTGGCCAAAGAAAGAGAAGGAACAAGAAGAACTCACCATCGATCAGTGAACAAACAAGACAAATAGATCAATATTGGCGGCGATAGAAACTCTTTTCTTGATCCAGTTGAGTCGTGTACTGAAGGAAGCCGGTCAAAAGCAGCAATGATCCTAGGTGACAAACAACAAAGCATAAGTTTTGGGGTCCGTATACTGTTTGGACGTGGTACCACTCGCGGGCGCTGTGGTACACGCCCTTAATATTAGTGGTAGAACTTGTAAGTCTGGTGAGTCGAACAACCTCTTTCCGTGGCTACTAACCCGCATCTGGTGCGGTTGATTTTTCTGGAAAAAAAGAAACTACATAACACTAATCAGAGACTGCAAGCTTTATCTGGTTATAAGATAAAGCCAATCTTTCATAATCAAAATATTTTCAGGTCAATTTGTAATGAGTGACAACAATGCTAGATATACAGTAATTCCGAAAAAGCTTGTCAATTTTTTGGAATTTTCAAGGAAAAAAACAAAAAACAACAAAACAAAAAAAAAAATCCACTGCCGAATAAGTGCCTCTATGACTCTGTATCAGAAGATACACTTGAACCATACAGATCTCGGCTCAGGTACGTCCCAGATATTCCACAAGCCTCTCTTCCAATACTTTTCTCAATCCTACCTCTCCCTCCCCCGGTTTTTTTGGTAGCCTATACGACCATCCTCACAGGCGGCGCAAATCCTCACGGCACAACATGGTATTCGTGAAGTACGAGCCGGCCGTCAAGGCTATAGCCGTCAAGCAGCTGATCCGCGGCCAAACCCCCGCAGCAATCAACGATCTTGTTGATGAAAAGATTTCAATTCGTTCACTCCGGCGATGGTTGCACCTGTGGGAACGAACCAACTCCGTCATACGAAATGCCGCCCTTTATCTTCCTCCACACCGTCCTCTGGCAATCAGCGTCGAGGAACGCGACTTTGTCCTGGACATGTTGGGTAACGACCCAACTATGTATCTCGATGAAATTCAACAGGCCTTGGTAGAGGCATCGGGGGAACTATACCCAATAAGTACATTACATGACGACCTACGACGGCGCCTTGGACTAACCCTAAAAGTGGCTCGGCATGTTCATCCTGCACAATCATCGATCAAATGTGCCCAGTGGTCAATAGATATTGCCAACATGCCAGCTGAGTTTTTGGTGTTTGTTGGTAAGTGCCTTCTTCATGTATCTTTGCTTACTTGCTAACTGAACCAACTGAACTGATTATGATCCCATTGGCAGACAAATCTGCCATATGTTTGGCCACCCAAATTCGGCGCATGGGTAGATCAACTCGTGGTAGGCCCACAAAGCACATTGTTCAGGAATTCAAATCCCCTTGTATCAGCTTGCTCCCGGGCATGTCAGTCAATGGTGTCATAGGTGTGATGGCTCAGTTTGGCTCCATCCAGAGAGCTGACTTTGAATACTTCCTCAAAGAAGTCTTGGTATGTTGTCTCACATCCCCAACACTATCAGAGCTAAACTGACCTGCTTAACTTCATGGGCTTTAGCTACCTTTCATGAACCCCTTTCCCCGTCCCAGGAGTGTGGTAGTGATGGACAACTGTCGGGTCCATCACAATGGTCAGATTGCATCAATTTTTGAGGCATGGGACATCTTGCACATGTACCTCCCCCCCTATAGCCCAGACTTCAACCCAATTGAAAAAGCCTTCTCCGTTTTGAAGAACCAGCTCAAACAGGCTCAGGTACTGACTGGAACCAACCAGGATCCCACAATGGTCAAAAGCTTTTTTTCAGATGTTGTCACTCCCGAGCTCATGCAGGCTCTGTTTTGTGATTGTGGTTACTTTTAGCCTTTGATTTTTTTTTGTTGTATTGTTTTTCATCCATGTTCCAAGTCTAACAAGTCTATCTACTCTAGCTTCTCGCTGAAATCAAGGGGGAACTACCAATATTCTGCAATAAAAACATGGTCACCCAACACAAAGTTAATATGATCAACCCAAGTTATCACATAGGCAGCCTGGATAAGTGTTGCCACACTTAGTTGCAAGGAGTTAAAAAATAAGTCACCACAAACAGTTTTCATTTCTTGGCAAGAGATGATTGACACAAAGGTATCACCCAGATGGTAAGGTTTGAAAATAGCAGGGGTTCAACTACAATTGTTGGGCTTTGTGGTAGTGGCCACATGTGAAGCAAGATTGACAAAAAGGGGGATAGGGATGGGCATAGCATAGATTTGGGGTCGAAGAGATATCACTAGGATGAAGCTGCAGTGGTGAGGTTTTCATGTTGGACAGTCTTGTGCAAGAGCAAGCCAATGAGTTGGATACCTTCACATATCAAGTGTGCAGAGCCAGGTTTAAAGCCCAATTTGATTAGCTTGTTCTTGTTACTACGGCGGAAGTAACCCCAGTTCAATATGTTGTGCTCTTTGATCAACCATCGAGTGTGGTAGTCATCAGATGGCATTTGGCAGAGATCAAGAAAGGCAGGCATGCTCATGCCTGCCACCGAGTAATGTGGATGTGCCAAGTTGTTGACAACATTTGATTGGTCCAACACATGGAGGGCATTGAATTGAGTCATGTTAATGGGAGTGACATTGCGAGTAGGAAACCCTGTGCGACCAGCGGCAGATGTTTGGCTTCCCATAAACTGGACCTCAGGGGATGATGGTGGCAAGGGATTGGCAGCATTGGGACCATCATTGGCCATTGGTTGGACCACTTCAACAGATCGGGCCATGGAGCCAGCCACAGATGACTCGTCGTCTTCTGTGGTAGCTCCTGAGTTCTCAGATGGGAGGTGATCACGCCAAGGTGAACCAAGTAGTCGGTTGAAACAACTAGTAGGTGACTCAGCTTCACCAAGTTGATCCCAAACGAGCAGTGGAGGGGGGGTGGGAGACCAATCAACAAGTGGTGAAGGGGATGGTGATTCATTCACTTGGCCACAAAAAACACATGAGGCTGGTGAACCTGATAAGGCACTGGACGCCACTTTACGCTTGGATTTGATTGGGGAAGCGGCCTGCCATTCAAATAGAGGTGTATCGGGGGGGAGTCAAGAGATACGCCAGGCTCATTGCTGTCCAGCTTTTGAGCCCACGCCCACAGGACTTTGTGCGTCCATCGAAGAAACTGACCATCACCACTGGGATGCATGGCATATTCCCCCTCATTGGAGGGGGCACCCCACTTGTCACACTTCCCCAGATGGTAGTCACGCAGCTTGATGGCATTGGCGGTGCCCGCCTCACTCACTTGGGCGTTAGGCTGGTCGCAAACCAAACAAAAGGTCAGTAACACGTCAGCTGAAATTTAAATGGGATGCTTACATTGACCTGCAAGCGCGCTCACAATTGCTCCAACAGGGCACGTTCCTCAGGTGTACCATTCATGAGGATCAGACAAGCGTTCGCCTCCTCGTGCTAGAGCAAAAAAGCAAGAAAACATAGGTTAAAATCAGGTATGGGAAAACATGGGAAAGGCATAAAACCTTACCATGCTCTCAGCTCGTGCCGCTTCCTTGGAATCCTGCTGTGATATCTCAATGGTGATTGGTCGGCTGGCAGGTGCAGCCTTGGCGGCATTGGCGAACTTCAACCAGTTTTCATTGGTTGAGATGACAAACTTTTTGCTGGCCCCAAAAACTCAGTCGCTTGAAATGATACCCTGCCATGTGAGCAACATCTTCTCATTGGCCTGGAACATTGTGGGCGCAAGGTGCTCCCTCTGGCTGAGCAAAAGGATGATCTCCCTTTTGGCAAGGCCCCAATCCCAGTTGGTTGTGACACTTTTCCAGACTGGGTGAGGATTACTGTGGGTGGCTTTCACCCATTCTGAACAACCTGGAGCAATGGTGGCAGAAGCTTTCTTGACGGGTTCGACAGGAGGGAGCCAGATTATGTATTTGATGCCTATATTGGTGGATACAGCCGACAAGGGGATTGGACGGATTTGGATGGTTATTGGTGCACTAGTTGCTTCAGGGTTGGCCGGACGAACAGGGGTGGGGTTGTCACAATCCCAATCAGGAAGACCGGACTGAGGCTCTGGGGTAAATTCTGGAACCCCTTCAATTTGGGACATCAGGAAATGTGACGGGACCAGCTCATCCTCCATATGGTGATACTGGATTTGATGGCTGTTCTGCAACATTGCTGTGATTTGAGGTTGGTTAGACATGTGTAGAATGCTGAAAAGCCAGGTAATTGCACTTTGGGATAGGGAAATGAAAGTCGTTGGTTCTTTGGTGTGGGTTGCAACGTTTTCGTGGGTGAGGGGGAGCTGGGAAAAGTGAATCGCCTCCATTTCCATGGCTGTTTGTGTGTTTCTGGGCTGGTCAGTGGTACTGTGGTACAGAGAAGTACAGGGACGGATTGGGTTGTCACATGTGGCACTAGACTGTAATCCTGCAGGGCACCCAGCCACAGTGCTTGATGTTCCAGGATATTCTTGTTTTTATTTTATTTTTTGACATTTGGTGCCCAATTTTGTTTTTCCAAAAATGTCAAGAGGGCAAGCTTTTTTGGAATTACTGTATATTTTGAGGTTTTTATTTTAAGAGTCTTATTCTGATCTCTGAATCATAATGAAGAAACAAAAATAACGAGATGAGAAAAGAAAGAAGAAAAGAAGAGCGGGCACAAAACATCCGCATCTTTGATAGCAATGACACAACACACAGACCATTACAACAATAATGAATCTGCACAGGTAATTAATAAAACTTCATGCCACTTGTTAAAGTTGGGGCATCAGTGGTTATTGGGTCATAGGTCTTCCTTGACTCTCCAGGACCTGACTCTTTCCTCAAAAGACGCTAACCCAAGGAGTTGTGAAACTTGTTCGAGAGAACAAGGAGCTGTGATGCTTGTTGCAGAGAACAAGTGAAGCTTGTTAGAGAGAAAACGTGGAGCTTACCGAGAGAATTAAGTTTGCTGGGTTTGAGAGGAATAAATGTAATGGTTTCCTCACACTTCTGTTTGTAATGAAAATTTTGAGGATAAACATTCCTGGGGCAATACAGGGCAATACCCCAAATTTTGCAGTTTGAGGCACCACCTTTACTCACAGCACAGACACTGGTGGTGGCACAGACAAAACTCTGCTCACAAGACGAAACTGGTTTCAACAGCTAGAGGAAACAAATTAATTTTGAAAAGCAACAAATACAAACGTAGCCATGACAAGGAATGAAACCAAGAATGAAGATCAAACTTCCTGCGAGACTTTGGAAGCCTTGTCTTTTGATTTTGCGGGGAGGAGCTCGGAGTGGACTGAAGAAGAAGAAGAAGGGTCATGTTAGAAGGACATTTTTGATTCACAATGAGAGCCAAGACATTTTGGGACTTACTCTGAGGAATGACACCTCCCTGTGAGATAACACAGTGACCAAGGAGCTTGTTCAACTCTTCATCGTTCTGGGTAATACAGAAGTGCTTGGGGTTAGTGATCTGGATGGCTATTGGGTATGCAGAAGAGGAGAAGAGCTTACTCGGATGGCAAGTTGCAGATGTCGGGGGATGATACAAGACTTCTTGTTATCACGGGCAGCATTGCCAGCCAATTCAAGGATTTCAGCTGCAAGGTACTCCAGGATGGCAGCCAGGTAAACTAAAAACCAACAAAACAATAAAGACATGAGCAACGGCTAGATGAGAACCAAGTAGCGACAATAGGGAGAGGGGGGAAGCTTACCAGGAGCTCCGGCTGTAACATGTTGGGCGTAGTTGCCCTTGCGGAGCAGTCGGTGGATATGACCGACAGGGAATTGCATACCAGCCTTGGATGATCGTGATTGGCTGGTGTCTTTCTTGCCTCCGGCTTTGCCTCCTTTGCCACCAGACATCTTCTTGTGTGTTGTTGGGTTGGGTTGGGTTGGGTTGGGTTGGTGTTGAGGGTTGCTTGTGGCTTTGAGTGGTGGATGGGATGGATGACAGGTGGCAGGAAGCAAAGCGGTAGGCCACCAATGTCCATGGACATGAAGGGGCAGAGGCCATAGCTTGTTGCATGTAGGCTAGAAACACCTCCCACGCAAGGAGTTTCAAATTTAGATGACAAGTGCAGCCGGACAAGCGGAGGCTAGGATTGAGGGACAGCTCTCCCACCTAGCTTAAAGATGCCTAAGCTCAGGGTGCAAAAGCTGCTTCTCCCAGATCCCATCACCTCTGCTTCCATACCTCATTGATCTTTGGTTTCTGGTTTCCTCCTTTTTTCATTAAATCAAACCAACAATAAACCACCCCAGTTGTTACTAGTCCCTGAAGACATTACCATATTATTAAAACCTTCATTTCCAAACAACCTTCATTAAGTTCACTACCATCCAGAATGTCTGACAACATCCAGTCAACCAACGACGCCATGAGAGGTCTCAACGCCAACCAAAGCACAG
>SMGU01000325.1:0-12929 GCA_004348175.1 Puccinia novopanici
TTTGCGCCCGACCGCAGGGAGGGACTTACACCTAATTAAGTCTGGTTGCTTTTGGTACAGGATCTCGGAATTACAAGCTACAGGGGTGTTTTCAGGGAAGGAAAGATATCATCTTAGTATTCCTCCCTTCTTCATATTCCTGGCTGTTTTCTTCTTGTGATCATAAAAAAATGAGGGAAAAGGGTGCAGAGTCTCTTTCTCCAGAAGCTCCCCCCTGCTCATTCTTTGCATACTCTCTCACTCGACTTGGCACGACGTTTATAACTCCTGAGTCTAGCCAAGAGCGCAAGTATTGGTGATTTGTGTTGATGAAAAAAAAGAAGGAAAAACTTATAACAATAAATACTAAAGCGTTATTACAGAACACAAAAGTAACCACAAGGGAAGAAGAAACATCTGTACAACATTATATATATATATATATATATAAACAGTTTACAAGAACCACGCAAAATTAAGCACAACAAAAAGAAAAAATGAGATGATAAATAATACATGAATAAGAGAAGATATTAATAGAACGAATCAGACGTTCAACATGCCATTAAAGATGGAACCAATCCTACCAGGAAACAGGGAAAGAGGAGAAGGGAGAGAGAAAAGGTCTTGTAGATAAGATGAGGGCGAATCAAGGTCTTCTCGCAGGACCAGGAGAGGAGCGATTGAGCACGCCCATGGATTTGTATCGTTCTAACTCGACTTGAAGTCTAACATAAACGGCAGGAGAACAAGCAAATCAACATGCACTGGTCCATACTCCACACACATCCGGCATGACATAGATACATTAGAGAGGGAGACTAACCTGGATATCTTTTCTTGGAGATCGGCCACTTCACGTTCTGCTCTACGTTTGGCTAGTTGTGACTCAGTTTCCGAAGATTGCTAAAGAAAAAAGCTCGTCAGATGATAAGCTTGGGAAGAAAATGAGTACATATATAAAAAACAAGAGGCTGGACTCAACTAGATCGGAATTTAATTTCCTCAAGCTAAAGAGTTTATTTTCAAAGTTTTTAATTTCGTCAAGGAGGCGATTTTTAGAGCGATCAGAGTCGACCAACTTGAACTCGAGGTCTTTAAGGCTGCGTTCGGCCTTCTTACTGAGCTTGTTATAGTTCTCCTTCTCCTGCTCCAGTTGGTTCACTACTTCCTCGTACTGCTTCGGATCAATCACACTCAAATTGTTGCGGTTCTGCACCGAGTGCGGCGAGGACGTCATCGTGCGCGTTTCGAAATCAACTATCTTGAGGTTCAATAATTTGATCTTGCGCTCTAACTCAGTCTGAAAACCAGAACCGAGCGCAAAGAGAGAATCGATCAGCTCTTCTATGTATATGTCAAGTTATATAAGCGTCTCATACATTTGCTTTCAACAGTTCTGAGCTTTCAGATCTTTCTCGATTGGCTTCCATCTGACAACTGAAATGGAGATTGGACGGCAGTCAGGATTAAGCTCAAGAGGAGTATCTTGAGAGTGGGGACTGACTCGTTGGCGAAGGCCTCTGCTTTCTTCTGGCGCTCAAGGGCCCCGGAAACAAGGTCTTCCTTCTCCTCCAACTGTCTCTTTAAATCGCTGCGCTCCTGCTGCAGTGTTTGCAAGACTCGATCATTCGATAATCGACCTAAGACACCCTCCCCACAAGAAAAAGAAAAAAGGTTCAGCAATCCAGTCGTGGTAGGTAGGGGAAGGCTGGCTAATAAATCATGAGTGATACCTGAATTAGCCGAAAGGAATTCCGATCCAATTTCCTCCAATCGTTGCTCCAAAGATTTTTTGGCGGTCACTAGGGCTGCCCGATCAGCTTCTGCCTCGTCTCTAGCAGCCCTCAGATCCCGCACTTGGCTCATCAGAGTGACGATCTGAGAGGATTGCTCAGCCTGCGCCGCGACCGCCTCGTCGTAGGCTTTGGTGATGTCTTGGACTCTGGTTCCTCGGACATCAACCAAACGACGTCCGCAATTAGCCCCCATGATGATCGCGCATGGGAAAACAAAGTAATAAGAATCATGAAAGACATCACCCACTTGGTCTCCAGTCTTTCTTTTTCTTTACTGAACCCTCCTCTCGAATACAATCTCTCATCGTTCCGTATCTGGAGCTCATCCCGCTCTGTGCGCAATTGTCGAACCTCCTCCCTGACCTTCATCGTACGTTCTCTTTCCGATTCGAGCTCTTTCTATTATGATCAAGACAAAAGAAACGTTTTCCGCCCCCCAAAAAAATAGAGATCAGCCCAACCAGTCATAGCTAGACAGTCAGTAAATAAGGGCTTTGTGCATACTGCAAGATTTTCCAGTTCGTGTTGAAACCTTTGTCTGGTTGCTTCGACCGTATAATCTCGGTCTTTCATAGCCCGGTCGTATAGATCCCTAAGCTCATT
The DNA here is from genome assembly GCA_004348175.1 of Puccinia novopanici. Lineage (NCBI taxonomy): Eukaryota > Fungi > Basidiomycota > Pucciniomycetes > Pucciniales > Pucciniaceae > Puccinia > Puccinia novopanici. The sequence goes on from SMGU01000325.1 coordinate 2,382, forward strand.
CAGTTCCGCAAGGGTCCGCTCCGTCTCTCGCTGAGCTTTGGTGAAATCCCCACCCTCGTCCTCCAAGTAGGCTTCCAATTCTCGTACCCGTTGCTCAGCCACTCGGGCTCGCTGCTCAGCCGCCTCCCTATCTTCCGCCGCCTCAGCCCTTCTTCGCTCGCTGTCAACGAGCGAAACCTTGGCAAAAGTCTGAATTTCAAACAAGAAAGTACATTTAGCTGAAGGTTGCTCTTCCAACGCATTTCGTAGAGAATGAAAACTAACTTCGCTTTTCTCAGCCTTGAGCCGGGCTACCTCAGCTGCCTCGACCCGATCACGGTACTGGTCGGCTTTCCTACAGGGAGATACAGGCGATTGAATTATAAAAGGGTTAGCAATAAGAAGAATCGCGCGAAAGCATGCTGATCAGGGCACCAGGGGCTGAAAAAAGGGCTTACTGTTTCCAAGAAACCAGGGCGTTCTCGAGGTCACCAGTGGAAGCTCTTTCGATCTGAGCCTCCTGCAACTCGGCCAACATCTGCCGTTTTCTTCTGCCTCTTGCTCTATCATTTGGCCATAATGTTCGCATTTTTGTTTATAATCCATCAATTCTATTACAACGGGTATTCGTTTTTTTTTTTTTTTTTCAAGAAAGAATAGAATGAGCAACTTTTTTCTCTCTCTACTATGTTAAAAGATACGGTTAGTTACTTGCCTTCTTCCAACATGGTCTTGGTTTGCTGCAGTTCATTCTATCATCAGGCGTAACGAAATAATTAGAGGTGAAGGGATGAGTAAAGACAAGAAACCGAGCAAATGACAGGGAAAGGATGACAAACGATGCGATTCTTCTGCGTTTCGAGTTCGTGAACACTGGCACGATTTTGAGAAAGAAGGTTGAACTGATTTGATTCGAGTTTGGAGAAGCGATCGTCCATGGAGTTGGTGAGAGAGTTTTGAATTTCTTTGAGGTTCTGACTGCCTTTCAACCTGGACTGTTCTGCGAGGCTTCTGGCCTCCATCTCCTCCTTCAAAAGCTCCTGCAATTGTTCGTTTTCGAGGTTCAACTTGCGCTTAATTTGCTCGATCGTGATCGATTGGTTAGAGTCCTCGTTGTTCAGAATCTTGAGTAGGCCATTCAACTGAGACTCCAAGTGGTTCCGGATCACGTCCGACTTAATTTGCTGAATACTCATCACTTGCAAGTCCGCCTGTAACCCGTGGTTAGCCCGCTCATGCTTCCGGATCGTCTCCTCGAGTTGGATCATCTTGAACCGGTCTTGGCCCAATGCATTCTGGTCAATCTCTCGTGACATCCGGGCTACCGAGCCTGGTCGGCCGTGATTACGCTTGAATGCTGCGCCGTTGGCAAAGTTTTTCATCGGCTCGATCACCGGTCGACCTAACGAATCCAGGGATGAAGCCCTTACAACAAAAAGTAAAATTGTTTAGTCAAGCCAGTCGATGGGCAGAGGGCGAAAGGAGACCAACATTTCGTTTTCTAACTCTTCGTTAGCTTGTTGTAACTCGGCCAATAGCTTATTCTTGAGCTCGTTCTCATTCTTATTGGGGTCCGACTTGACCAAGTGAATAAGATCGGTATAACGTTGTTCCACCTGCTTCTTCACTCGATCGATGGTTGCCTTATTCAGAGTAGCATCTCTTTCGTGCAGTTGACGTTCCAGATCCGCGATCCGATTCTCATACTCCTTTTTGGCCTTCCCACTCATTCCGGTATCCTATGATGATGGCGAACAGACGATATATTAGTTCATTTACCGAAAACTGATGACCAAAGCTGTACTGACCTCTGCTTGCGGACGGCGTCCAATGTTACCATACTGGTGACCCCAGTTTTGGCCACTTGGAGCTCAGCCTGCAGCTTTTTGACTAATGCAAGAAGAGAACTCGGGTCAACCATCTTGAAAAGGAAATGAAAGAGGGAATGGTACGAACCATTAGCCTCTGCTTGATTCCGAGCCACCTTTTCCTTGTCAAGGGTTAATTTCAAGAGATGGACTTCATTCTTGTTATCGTTTGCGCCGCTGACTCGACGATGTTGAGCGTGAGATTGGCGGTTCTGTGCTCTCTCCTTCTGTAACTCCCTCGTCAGGTCTTCAGCCTCCCCTTTTAACCTGGCAACCGTCCGATCGAGTAGCTTTAACTGTCCGGCTTGATCTCTCAGTAGAGCTTGGCTTCACTCAATTGTCGATCCGTATATTTCTTAGCTTCTTCGAGTACATGGACATGCTCGACGATGGTCTTATCCTGTAATGAGATCGCCTTGTGTAACTCTTGATTCTTGAGCGTCAATTCTTTTCTCAAGCTGGCCGAGTTCTTCTCGTGCTCTGATACAGTATCTTTATGGATTTTAAGATCCTTCTCTAAGCTTATGTTGTCATGCTCCAATTCCACCCGTTTGTTCAATTCGACTTCCAGCTTAGATTTCAAATCTTGAACTTGTCGATTCCACGCGGATCTTTCCCTTTCAATCTTGAGCATCGCATCTTCCATATCCTGGAATTTTAAGACACTGGCCGATAGCTGTTTCTCAAGGCCTTCTTTCTCCTTCATTGTTTTGTCCAGGCAATTGGTTGCCTCCAGGTGTTTCGATCGAATCTCTTGCAGCTCGATCTCAACTGCCTGCTTGGCTCGATCAGCTTTCTGTAATGAGAGCTCGAGATTTGATATTTTCTGAGTTTGGGCTGTAATCCGCCTGCAGACAAACCCAAAAGAGAAAAACATTTATTATTTTCCTGCGATTTGAATTGAGATGGCAAGAAGGGTCAGAGAAAAAAAACAAAATGAAAGAAAACTACAAACTCGGTAGCCTCTTTGTGCGCCTGAGCAGCCGATTCAAACTGTTGTCGAACTTGGTCCCGTTCCGACTTGATGTCTGCAACGGCTTGGCTACCTTGACGTTTAATCTCCGACATTTGACCTAACAGTTGAGTCTGCTGTTCTCTGAACTTAGCCAGCTCCTCCTCACGAGCCTTGGTGACTTGAGACATCATATCTTCTTCACTACATTTAGTTTCCAAGAGCGCTCTAGTCTCGTCAAGTTCTTTGCTGATCGCTTGTTGTTGGCTTATGTGTTGCTGGATTTCACCTCTGGAATCGGCGAGTTGTTGGTCCAAAGATTCAATTTGGATCTGGAGCTCCTTGGTCCGCTTGAGATTGGTTTCTTTTTCCTTGATCGCCATCGATTTCTGATTCTCTAAACCGACCGCCTCGGCCTCCTTGTGCTTCAGCTTGGACTCGTATTCCATGATCGTCTTCTTCATCTCTCCTAATTGAATCTTCGAGTTCATGTAGTCCTTCTCGAGTTGTTCGATCTTGGTTTTGAGTTTATTCGTCAAATCATTTTCGAATTCCAATTTACCTTCCAAGTCAGCGATGACCATCTTGCGCCTCTTCTCACTACGCTCCAAGTCTTCTTCACTTTCGGCTTGTTGCCGCTTGAGATCTTCATGCGCGCGTTGTAACTCGTCCTTCTCTTTCTCAAGTTTCTCGATCACGCGTTGTTGCTCATTTATCGAGGCCTTCAACCGGCTTTCATCATCGATCCATTTCGACTGTTGAGCCTCTAACTCGGCGATTTGCTTACCAAGATCTTCTTTCCTGTTATCAATCTCTTGGACAGCAACTTTGGTGGCGTGGTGCAGCTTCACCTCGTTCTCAAATTGATCTTCAAGAGCCTCGAGCTCCTTTCGCGTGGCCTCGAGTTCCTCTACCAATGCCATCTCCATCTCCTTGGAGCGAATCAGCTGTTCTTCTTTATTCAAACTGACTAGTCTTTCCTGCTCCAACTCATCCTCAACCTTTTGCTTCTCTGCCTCAACAGCGTTTTTCATCGCCTCGAGCCTCTCCCTTTCTTGCCTTTCTTTCTCGTTCCTCTCCTTGAGTTGATTCAATTCATTTGCCTTTTTTCGTAGCTCGTTGTCATCTCGAGTAGCCGCGAGTAGAGGTCTGACACGTGTGTAGAGCTGCCACCATGGCCAACATTTCAATTCGTTGTAGATCCTTGCGTTCCGTTGGATGGTTCTGATCGACATGGCCTTATTCAAGACCTTCTTCATCTTTCTTTGGTGAATGAACGATCGACAGTTGGCCTGTAGATTGGTGAAAATCTCGTACAGATATTCATCTCGACGTTCTTCAAGCTCGGCCAGAACGCCAGATTTGAAGAAAACCTTGGTCAGACCGATCTTATAGACGGATTCGTCTAGTTCTAGTGCCCCGAGCATCCTGATGCACGCCTTCCTGCCGTCCAGATATCCACTTGGAATGATCCCAGGCGTCAGGACTTCATAGCGCTGACGAAACTCGATGAATGGCAGACGATTGGGATAACCTAAGCGAGCGATCCGAATCCCCTCGAGAACACCATTACAACGCAGCTGATCGAGCACCAACTTGACGTCGATCACCCCGGGCCGCTTGTCAGGATTGGGGACAATACATCTGACGAAATGGGGTTGGGTGGATTGTAGTTGGTTCATCAGCGAGCTGAGCTGCTCCTTGTGCCTTTGACCAACGGTCCGAAACGCTCCGCGTTTCACGCCGCGCCTCTTCCCGACACCCTGTCCACCAGGGGCGTCAGAATTCACGGCGGCCGCAGCAGGGGCAGTCGGCTCACTGCTAGGGTCGCGATACTCTTCAAAAAGGGCAGCGATGAATTTATCATTGGAGCTCGCGAGTACGTTAGTCAAATTACTGTTTAGCGGGTCCTTATTCTTTTCTAGCCATCCTTCAGTACGGTATTCGACATGACCAGCATAATGTTGAATAATGAAACCTGCAGTGGAATTGAAACGGGATTTGATAAACTTGGGATTGGGGTTCTTGGCTACGAGACCTATCAGTTTTTCGGTAAAGGTGAAGTCGGTAGCCCTAGGCATGATACATTCTTCATCTAGACAGCTTAAGATACCAATGGGATCGGAGGAGGATTCGATTAAATCGATCGTCGGTTGAAGGTCCAGACCAAAGTTGACAAAATCCCAATCGATATCCTCCTTGGAGTATTCCTCCTGCTCGAGTACAAACATGTGGTGGTTGAAGAATTGTTGCAGACGTTCATTGGTGTAATTGATACAGAGTTGTTCGAAGCCATTCGTCTCAAAGATTTCAAAACCGGCAATATCAAGGACGCCAATGAAAGTCGATTTGAATGATGAGAGACTATTCTGATTACCCTTATTACTTTTGTCGAGCATGACGTTGATCTTGTCGATGAGCTTCCCGAATGATTTTTCGTAAAGCGTTGTACAAAGCGATGAGAGTTCCTCCTTGACCTGTTTTGCGTTACGTTGTTGAGTCACAAATTCGCGCCCGGCTTTGATCTTGGGACGGAGAATGCTCTTCTTGAACTCTTCTAGATTAGGAAGTCCTAGTAAATGAAACGCCTGCTCGAGATTAGCCAAGGATTGATTTTCGGCACCAGTTTGGATGTAAGCGACGTCAGATCGATCGGACTGGACCGCGATGTTACCGATGTGGAGGATAATCGAGATAATCTTGAAGAGGTTAAATTGCTCTTCAGTACTCAAACCGACTACGTTCAAACTGTCTCGAAGATTCTTCCATTCCTCTAGATCGTCCATCCCGTCGACCACCAATTCAGTTTTGTTCAAGTAGTCATAATCTTTGGGATCGGTACTATTGAGCAGTAGTTTGTCAGCCAGTTCTTCGTCTCCGCCTCCACCTGATCCCACCGAGCTACAGCCAATCAATAGTTGATAAAAGATGTGGAATGCGCGTTCTTTCTCACTACGAGAGGTGACTCGAGATTTCTCGAGTAGATACCAATCTATATTTGCACCCGAGATAGCTCCCAGCGCGTTGAACTCGATCCTAACGAACTTGCCCTGGGTTGGTTGGTGATGAGATGTCAGATTGATCCAGTGTATCTCTTGGCAGGGTTTTTTTTCTAAACAGAAAAAAAAGTCACGTACAAATCGAGATGAGTTGTTATTTCTGACCGTTTGGGCATTCCCAAAGGATTCCAGGATGGGTTGGCTTGTAGGATCTGCCGTTCGAGTTTGCCGAGTCGTTTCCCGACCAGGTCGACCACTTCGACGCGACTGCTGGTATTTGACCTACTGCCCATGGTGGGCCTACTGCTTTCAGACACGCTATTCTCACTACCCGAGGCGGGAAACTTGTGAGCACTAGCGATCGCAGTGAGATAGGAGATGACGCGTTTGGTGTTTTCAGTCTTCCCAGCCCCGGATTCACCTGTGATGAGGATGGACTGATTTTCGCCCCTAAATGGTCTTTCCTTCTCCCTACAAGTAGTACATCTGTCATCCTTCTTCATTGTTATCCCAAAAGAATCAGCAGCAGATACATCGAGTGGTGATACTTAATTCATAACGCACATGTGTTTTACAACTTGATCTGCAATATATTAAAACGATAGAAAGAGAAGCACAAAGACCAAAAAAAAAAAAAAAAAAAGAAGGGTTGAGCGCTGAGAAAGCAAAAAATTCGGTCGAGTGATATGGGTAGACTGACATAGATCATCTTTGCTTCGTAGCGTTGCCTTAGGTTGTGAACGACACTAGGTTCGTTGAGGAATGTCAGGTCGGCGATATCTTCGAGTCTGTTGAATTTTGGAGGGTTCATCTTTTCCAGGATGTCGAGCCTGACGGTACGTGTCTTATCATCCACGCATCCCACCTCGACGAGTTGTTGATCGTTGGTTGCTGGTTGACTCTCTGGAAGATGCTGATCGGTGTTCTTGGTTAGCCAATCCCTACGTGTCGGTTACTAGTCATCCACAACATCCATCATGTCGTCCTCCTCTCAACGCGTCAAGCACCAAGTAGCGATCGTCGGATCGGGAAATTGGTCAGTCCTTTCTAAATGCGTATCCCTGGCTGCATCCCACCTGTCAACCTGTCCTGAGAGTGATAAAACCATCAACACTAATTACGTGCATCTCAACTTGCATTCGTCTTGCAGGGGCTCCGCAATCGCCAAATTGGCTGCAGAAAACGCGGCCAAACACAGTGACTACTTCCACAAGGAGGTGCCCATGTGGGTATATGAGGAACAGGTATGCTGCCCCATTCTCACCAGCTAGAGAATCTACATCCTCTGACACGCTGTGTTATCCATCTTAGGTCAATGGCAAAAACTTGACCTCCATCATCAATGAAGAGCACGAGAATGTCAAATATCTTCCCGGTGTACAAGTTGAGTATCCCCGTGCTCACTTCAGTAAACCACAAAACTGAACCGAAAAAAAAAAATGATTTCCACGCTCAACCCAATCACGAAACCCAAAATCAACCGACTCTTCAAACGAAACCACTCCGTCAGTCGCACAATGAAAACAAAATCATCTGCATGTCGAAAACTCATCCTTCTTCCTTCCACAGATCGCTCTCTCTCATCCCGACCTGCCAGTACCAGCAAGTGTCAAGTAAGAGAACAATCTCGGAAATATTAAAAAAGAAAGCCACTGATATTTATTCAACGAGTGCAGAAATAGAATAGACAAATGGTCCAAATCCATGCTCACTCCTTACGCTCGCCGCCATGATCCTCAGCCACGGGAAGGGCTGCAAAGTCTGGGACACCGAAGGACGTGAATATCTAGATTTCACCGCAGGAATCGCCGTCATGCCCTTGGTCAGTCCTACCAAAAAACTCATCCATATCGACATCAACATTTATCCTGTCTCTTTATCTCTCAGGTCATGCTGACGAACAAGGTAAACTGAACTCCCTTCCCTATGGGTCATCAGCATCAAGGATGATGCGCTGATTCACTCTGCTTACCAAAAAGTCGCACAAGTCATGTACAAACAAGCTCAAAAACTATACACTGTTCAAACCTCTACCATAATGATCAAGCGGGTGAACTGGCCTCTACACTGGTCGACATGACAACAATTCGGTGGACTTGGCTTCCGCCCTCGCAATTCATCTCGGCCTCCACGGATCAAGAAACTAGGGAACCACAAGGTGTTTTTGCTAACTCGGTGCCGAAGCTAATGTGAGCCAGAATTCATTGACCCTCGAAGTCATCGCGGCCTTTTTGACATGTGTAATCCAAGTCTAGGAAGGCGCTTTAAAATTTGCTAGGAAAGTTGGAAAGATCGAAGATCCTTCTGGAAGCAAACATGAGTTGGTAAATTTTCAAGAGGCTTCAAAAATGACGTAAAGACAAACGTTATCCAATCCTGACGAACTATCATGGCCCTGTGACAAAAGGTTTGCTTTACCAACGCATTTCACGGTCGGACCTTCGGAGCCCTATCAGTGACAAGCCAGCCGAAATACCAGCTTCCCTTTGCGCCCTTAATACCTGGAATCAAGCCGGGTCATTTGAATGACATTGCAGCTTTACCGGAGTTGATCACCTCGAATACGTGTGGAGTGATCGTGGAACCCATTCAAGTTAGTTCCCCCCAATCGTCCCTTTTGTCACTCCTCGCTTGACTAACGACTTTCTGTGCATTTTTATTTGTCTTTAGGGAGAAGGCGGTATCCTGGAAGCTTCCGAAGACTTTTTACGAGCCTTGAGACATCGATGCCATCAAGTCAAGGCTGCGCTAATCTATGACGAAATTCAAGTTGCGTGACCAAGCCAAGCAGATATGAGTAGAAATCGATCACCAGGGTATACTTGGGCGCCACCTGATACCCCCCTTATTTTTTTTTTCTCCTCTCATCCTTCTATCACACTTGTCTGAATATAGTGCGGACTAGGCAGGACCGGCAACCTTTGGGCGCACGGCTCCTTGCCCACAGATTGTCACCCCGATATCCTCACGATGGCTAAGCCTTTGGCTAACGGCGTCCCCATCGGCGCGGTTATGATGCGAGATCAAATCGCTAAAAAAATTGCCATCGGTCCGTTTTCACGTGCCAGCCTTGTTTTTGATTTCGATTGACCGTCCTGATCTCGTTACCTTCCTTTTAATCTGATTGGATCGATGGGAATAGGCGATCATGGTACCACATTTGGGTAAGTCGATCTTGATGCGAGTGATGCTTTTTTTAAAAAAAAGCTTCTCAATTGACTCACCTTCCTACGATGGTCGTAGAGGAGCCCCTCTACAGACAGCGATTGCGAAGCACGTCTTGGAACGAATTTGCGAGGAAAGTTTCATGAAGCAGGTGCAAGGATCGGGTGAGATGTTGAAGAAAGAGTTGGGCCGATTGGTGGATAAGTATCCAAGCCTGCTAGCCGGACCGGTGCGCGGGAAAGGCTTGATCTTGGGCGTGGAAGTCAAGAATCAGCAGCAGGAGGGCGAACCTACCATCTCTCAAATCATCTCATTGGCTCGCCAGAACGGTCTGCTGCTGCTCAGCTGTGGTCAATCCATCATCCGATTCGTACCTTCCTTGATTATCTCTCACTCAGAGATTTCTCACATGATTCACATCCTAGAAAACGTCTTAGCACACCTATCGGCTCATCCCAAGTGATCCAATCAGTTCAGTTCAGTGTGTGTGTTTTTTTTCTACGCTGTGCATAATGGAACTGTTTTCCCTCACTTCTTGCAAAACATATCGACCACCCCTCTGTATCCTCTCCCTTTTGCTAAGAATAGGTGGACTTGATTACTAGAGCATAAAACATGATACCCCTATCCATACAAGCATGCATCGTTTTTTGATTTTATGTTGTAGGGAATGAGTGATGACCAATGAACAAGAGAGATGGGGATTTGGTTCAAGGAACAAGCTTGATGCCCATATTTTTGACTTGGGCAGCGATGGATCGAGTGAGCGATTCGAGAGGAATGTGATTAAGGTCCTCATGATCAACGGATTTTTTGAGGAGTGCGAGATGGTAGATGAATTTGAGACTGAGTTCGGAGCCTATGAAGGAGTGAGACTTGGAGTCGGTTGATGGTTTCTTAGCTGATGATGATGATGCTGCTGCTGCTGCTGATGATGATGATGATGATGGATTGGAAGAAGAAGCGCTGAGGTGTTTTTTGATGAAGTAGGTGGTTGGGGGAGAGTTTAGCTTGAACTTGTACGACTTGTCCTTCCCGTTTATGGTCATGTTAACTCGGATAGGAATGGATGGTTCGATGTGACTGGTCTGTGCATTGAACAACTTGCAGAAGCTGTTTCCGTTATTTATGGAAGCATTCTCAGTTATGTATCTCTTCTTCTGAGAGAGAAAGAAAGGGGTGTTTTACTGACTCCATGGCTTTTATTCCTCGAGATCCCAGCGCCGGACCGACGGGAGGAGAGGGCGATGCCTTGCCAGCCTCGACTATCAGCCTTTCAGGTATTTTTCTGTTATCGTCAGTCTTCTATCTCTTTCCTCACCAGTTAGTTGTTCTCTTACCGGACTAGGTTGGTCGTTGGTGCTGCTGACATGGCTGAGTTTTGCGGTAGTGCTGCTTGCTCGGCGGACTCACTCCAGTGGGTGGCAACCCGTCCCGTGAATCCCCGGGATAACCCGAATCGGTCTACCGCCGTGACCAAGCCAACCCTGCTTCAACAGACCAAACACCCAGCCAACCATCCATCAACCCTCAGCGCCATGTTTTTGCGACTAACTTAACATAAGTCCCCCCCTGGTGGGAGCTT
>SMGU01000332.1:0-20240 GCA_004348175.1 Puccinia novopanici
TAGTGGAGGGTTGATCCAGTAGCAAGAACACTAATTAAGTCTGTTGGGATAATTTTTAAAACTGTCTGGTGGAGAGTTATAATAATATCTGGTGGCTGAATGCGCTTTCTGGGTGACTGGTAGGCTTGGGGGAAATTGCCAGAGGAAGCTGGTGCTTAAATATTCTAACAAGACACTCAGAAGCGCCCAATATCTTCATTAAGGGACCTTTGAGGCGCACTGGAATCAAGATCAGCAAATGTTAATCCTTTGGATTATTCCAAGGTTAATATTAACAGATCAATGATGGTAATTTACTTTAAATTAAAGTACACATCATGGATGTTGTTAAAGTTAACAAAACAATTGTTATCTCCTTCCAGTAAGCGCTCAAAATTAATGATGATAATTAACTTTTAATTAATACACATCTTTTGATGTGAATAAAGTTGATAACAACTTATTATCTCCTTCCTGTTGGCGCTCAAATTAATGATGTAATTTAGTTTCCAATTAATGAACATCATTTGATGGGAATAAGATTGATAATAAATTTTTAATTCCTTCATGGAGATGCCTCATTATGTGGTACAGATCAAATGAAGTGTTTATGCTTTAAATAATTAATTATTATTAATTATAATATTTATAAGCATATTTGAGGCGCATATTTTGTAAGTTAAGTTATTTTATGTTATATTTTACGGCTAGAATAATAAATAGAATAAGGTAAAATAAAATATAAAATAATATGACAAAATGTGCGTAGACAGAACAAAACTTGGCAAAACTAAATAGAACCTTTTGAGGTAAGAAAAAACTAGGCAAAACCTGTTATAATAATTTATAATCAGCATTACTGTCTTAGTCATGTAATTTACTCATTGGGTTACATGTATTATATTAATTGTACTGTGTTTATTCTTATAAGGTACAGTACAAGTAATATAATATTAAATATTAATATTTTAACAACTTATTAAATAATTTCACAATATTAATTATGTAATATTATCTTGTAACTACTTGGGAAATGTTAGGTATGTTGATATGGTATGTCAGGTATGCTGATATTACCTCTGTAGTTGACAACAGTTGTATGTAACTGTTGTTGTATGTGTTTTTTGGTGGTTATGTATTATGTGTAGAATATGTTGGGCTGTGTAAAGAGTATGACATCTCAAGGTTAGTGGCTGATTGGTGATTTTTACTGATGTTGGTAAAGGAAGGTATGTAACTTCTAATACAAGGGGTTTGAGAGGTTGCAATTGTAAAGCTCAAAAGTTTCAGTGAAGACATTTTGCAGAGTGTTGAAAGGGATGAATGAGGATACCTCTGCCTTTCTGTGATTCTAGACACTAAAAAATCCCCCCAATCTTGGATTGGAAGGTTTAATAAAGTGATAGGAGGGGGTGTATCAAGATACTACTGTTTTTTAGAAGTGGATTTGGTTTGGATAGATGAAAAAGGGGTGTTGAAGAGTGGTTGAGAGATTATTGGTGAGAGCGTTTTGGTACTCTTAAAGGTTGAAAATTAAAAAAATCATTTCTTTTATTCTTTTATCTCTTTTCTTTTTCTATTTTTTTTATCTTTTCTCATACTACAGGCCAGAAATTAGCATATCTGATTGGAGAAATGGACTCTATGGCTCAATTTACCCTATGGTCACCTTGTACAGCAACCTCTCAAACCCCTTGGATCAGAAGTTACACACCCTCCTAGGCCACCATCACTACATATCACCAACCACCACTATCATTTACATATCACACTCTTTTACACAACCCAGTACATACTACATACAGGACAACCACTCAATACCCTCAATCACATGAACATGCACAATGCATGCGGGCTCATGCAGGCTAAACTAGTGGATTTTCCAAGATCTGATCTAGTTTAGTGTGTTTGGTTTGAGCACATGACTCTTGCAGATACCATGTGGTGTCATGCAGTGTTATGCAGTCTATTTTAGTGTATTTTCCAAGATCTGAAATAATTTAGTCTGTAAGTGGCTGTGCATAATCACCTCATCCAAGATCTGAGCTATTTTAGTGGATTTTCCTTCTATGACATCACTTTTGGACAGGCTGCGCAGGCACATGACCTGATGGCTGTGCATTTTAGTTCAGTTTTGGTTGTTCCATTGTGTTCCATGGCTTTTCCAGGCCAGCACAAATCCCTCATTCTGGCTAAATTCCCTCAATGCTGTGCAACCAGGCCAGCCAAAATCCCTCATTGTTGTCTATATAAGCCTGTAACTTTTTTGTCACTCCCGCCTTCCTCACCAGATCTTTGTATCAGCCTATTACACATACCCTTACTAGTCTTTATCCCCTATAAATACTACCCTTCTGGTCACTCTATAGTATTAGCCCCTTCTATATTATAGTTTTACAATATTAATTACCCTTATACATATCATCAACCCCTTATATTCAATCAACCCTTTATATTCAACATTTCCCTCACTGGGGCTTGAACCCACTACCTCTACCCAACTTTATTCTCAGAGCATGAGCCCTTACCAGCTAGGCTATTCACCCTTCTATAAACTCCAACCCCCTTCTCTCACTCTATATTACCCCATCACTAGGACCTGTGTTCAATCCCTGGTTGAAGCACTTGCTCCCTGTCAGCCACAGAGGTAATATCAGCATCCCTGACATTACCCAAGTAGCTACAATCCTTAATTATTATTAATTGTAATTAATGATCATCTTTATTTCATATTTATTTAGTCTTATTATATTAGAAATAATACATTAATATTATTCCTGATATAATATATATTATGTAGAACCATACCAATACTGTACATACAGCCTTGATTATATATTATATTTGTTTTAATCAATTAACATGTACTCAGGAGGTATAAACCAATGACTGCTATACCTTTGATTACATATATTTTATTATAATTAATTGTTATAATATTATTACTTGTAATATATAACAATAACAGTTTCAATGGAAACATAGTACAATCCTCTGTACTATGTAAAAGGATTATTACGTGTTATAATAATAATTATTGAATAAATAATACTATCAATACATAATTTTAACAGCCAAAAGAAGTGTTAATATTATGTATTATTAACTTATGTATCATAATAATCATTAATGTAACATATATATATATAATATTGAGGTCTAATAGCCTCTGATAGCGCTCAAATTATGTGTTATTAAATTACAAGTGCCTCCAATGATTATTATAGCACTTGTACACATGATCCAAGGAGTTAAAAGCTCCAGGATGCGCTCAAAATTTTGTATTATTGATTTACAAGTGCCTCCAATAATTATGGTAGCACTTGTACACATGACTCATGGAGTTAACAGCTCCAGGAAAACTCAGAACATGTGGTAGCTCTCACTGGTACCAAATAAGGTTACTGCTGATGCACCACATGTTCTCATGGACTTAAAAGTTCCAGGTTTATAGTTCAAGGAGTTAACAACTCCAGGGCTATAGTTCAAGGACTTAAGAGCTCCAGGGCCATATGGTAGACCACATGATCTATTTTAAGTTCAATAATGCTCATAAGAGTTCTGGGAAAGCTCCCTGCTCCCCAGTGGTCCTCCATAGCATCCTCTGGGAGCTTCCAAGGCCCATCTGAGAATATTTAAGCCAGTGGTTTCTCTTGGAATAGCCCCCCAGAGTCAACCAGCAGAACAACTAATATTTATCAGTTGTCAGACTCCATCCCATCCTGAATTATATTGACCTAATGCCCCAATTTGTTAGCCAATATAATTATTATCCTTAACAAGGATACCCTCAGGTGAGTAGTGATACTTAACTCTGCACCATTATTCCCTGTCTTAGTTCAGCAGGAAGAATCCTTTCTGGATTTCCCTCCCTTTCATCAGGTTGAGAAGTCAGGCTTTACAGTGAACACTGAAGCCTCTGATTTCCCTAACAAACTTACCAATCAAACACAAACCAACCTTGCACACACTCATAACACAACTAAGTGCTTTTACACACTTGGTTAGTAGAATAGAGGCTGACACTCCCACACCTCATAACTCATTCCTCATCACACATCTCATTCCTCATCACTCCTCATCACTCAACACTCCTCATCCACACTCATCACCACTCAAAACCATCATCATCATCTCATCTCATCATCATGAACCTTCACTCACTCTCATATATATCATCTCACTTGGTCCACAGCCATCTCAAACCAGACCATCCCTATCACAATAAATAAACTGCCAAGCAATCTTGGTGGTCTTGTTTTCTGATAGCATAGAAGGGCAGAGGTTGCAACTCATCCATCCCCTTCTCAATTCAGCAAAAGGGTTTCACAAAACCTTTTGAGTCATACAGTGTGAATTGAACAAAGGTTGGTGTTGATAAAGAGGGTTTCTGAATGATGAATGATGATGAGTGGTGATGAGTGATGAGTGATGAGTGATGATGAGTGATGATGACTCATGAGTGATGATGAGTCATGATGAGTCATGATGAGTAATGATGAGTCATGATGAGTCATGATGATGATGAGTGGTGAGTGGGGTGTGGGAGAAAGTGCTTCAAACAGGGATTGAACACAGGTCCTAGTGATGTTATATGAATTGAGAAAGGGGTTGAGTTTGAAAGAGGAAATAGCCTAGTGGTAAATGAACCTGTTAGACCTAGGTCTTCACTAGGACTTGAACCAAGGGCCTTATGAAAGGGTTGTAATTAGGAGGAGATATTTATGGTATGAGAGTTGTAATAAGATGTATAGGGGTTGTTGTAATTATAAAACTATAATATTGAGTGACTAGTAATACTATAGAGTGACCAGATGGATAGTGTTTATAGGGGATAAAGACTAATAAGGGTGTGTGTAAGATCTGATGCCAGAATCTGGTGAGGAAGGGGGAAAAAACTGGAGGAGATCCCCCTTATATAGACAAAGGTGAGGTAATTTAGCTACAAGGTAAGAAAGTAATGAGGGAATTTATCTGGCCTAGCTACACAGAATTGAGGGATTTTATCCAGAATGGGGGATTTGCGCTGGCCTGGAAAAGCCATGGAACACAATAGAACAACCAAAAACCAAACCAAAATACACAGCCGTCAGGCCATGTGCATGCACAGCCTTTCAGCAAAGAGGGTGTCAAGTAAGGAAAAATAGGCAAAAATAGCTCAGACCCTGTAAGCCTGCATGAGAGTGCATGAGGCCTGCATGTATGTCTACATGACCATGTAATTTTGTGTAGAGGGTGGTTGTTGTATGTGAATATTGTTGTATGTAAATGTTGTTGTATGTGTATGTTGTATGTAGTATGTTGTTGTGTTGGTTGTGTAATGTACTGATGGTTGTGTAAGGAGTGTGATATGTAAATGATAGTGGTGGATTGGTGATATGTACTGATGATGACCAAGGAGGCTGTGTAACTTCCAATCCAAGGGGTTTGAGAGGCTGCCGTCCAAGGGGGCCGTAGGGTAATTTTAGCTTTAGAGTCTGTTTCTCCAATCAGATTAGCTGATTTCTGGCTGATAGTATGATAAAAGAAGTAAAAGAGATAGAAAGAAAAGGAAAAAAGAAGAAAAGAAATTATTTTTTATTTTTCAACATTTAACAATACCACACTGTCCAAGGTGACCAGGGTTTAAATTCATATTTAGAGTTTGTTCCTTCCATCAGATTTTGTGATTTCTGGTCTTTGATATGATACACAGAGAAAATGATAGAGATAACAGAAGAAAAGAATGAAAGATTTTTTCATTTTTAAACATTTAGAAGTGCCACATTGTGTAGGATGAGAATCCACATGATAAAATTTTAATGTGATTGTCTGGTGGCTCCAGGTTGCAGATGGATTCTAATCTAATCCAAGGTGTTCATGCCCACCTTCTGATAAGTTTTGATAGCTTCAGGCTTGATTTCCCTAACAGTGATATATGTTTGAGAGGAAACAAGCTAGCTTTAAGTAGTGATATGTTGATGTATCTTCAAGCTGTAGAGGAATTTTACAATGAAGATGACTATTTTATTATATTCTATTCTGAAAATCTAGGGAGCAATAGGGTTCAATGTGTACAACTTATAAATGCTATCTAAAACAGTTGGCTAGATATAAGCATATATAAAAGATGCTAATCATAAGATAATGGGATAGTGAAGATGGAACAAATGCAAGAGTAATAAAAGATGCAGATAGTGTAGCACAAAAAATGTGGCCAATTTAGGGTTAACTTCAACACTTGGCGAGCTATGGTAATGAGATGGTGTAACTGTGAGCCTGTGCCTCTTCTGCGGCAACAAGGACACAAGATTTTAAAAGTAATTGAGATGATTAAAATAAAAAAGAAATGTTTTTGTAGATTTTATTATTATGGATGATGATTGATTTTTTTAGTACTAGTTTGGACATCCATGAAAATCCAGTCCTTAACACCAAGGATCAAAAGGATACAAGAGGATATGGGAGTAAGAGTGGTAGCAATAATAGTTGTCATAAGATTCTTTAGAAATGTGATAGAATATGCTAGTAGGCTCTTGTCTAAAATACACCTCTCTGGAATGCTGGTTATGTTTCTGTCCCTAATTCACTTTTGCCATCAACATCCCAGGTAAGCCTACATCTCACCAATTGTTTTCCCTTCATTTGCAACTTGCCTCTCGTCATGCTTCTTTGTTTTTGTCTCTTTCTTCTTTCTGGCTGATGTCTCTCAAATATGCTTCACTTTGGTTACCAACATCCCATAGCATAATACCATTCACCCTGTCACACTCTTCTCGATGTGTATAGATAAAAGGGTTTCTGGTCTGGTACTGTCTATAGCTGATACAGTTGATTACAAATTCCATCACTGACTAAAACATGTGATGAACCAAGTGTGATAAAACGGAGGTGGGGAAATGGGAAGGGAGGAAGCCGCACTTCATCCATGGGCAGGTTGCCTGTTCCATGCATCACTCGGCATCGGATACAGTGATATTGCATATCACCCAAGTTATTTCTTCCTACTTGCCCTCCGTCCAAGCACCAGATTTCCCCGGATGAAACACAGGGAAGGAGTTTGCTAGAAAGGTTTTGTAGGCGTCACATATTGATTACATATGTACATGAGTCCGGATTGAAAACTTTTCTGGTTTGCTGCTGCACTTTTCGGTGATACTTGTAGAGCTTGACAAATTTCTGATTGTTTGTAAAGAATAAAACAAACCCAAGTAGGAGGGAGTATGGAAGGTCCACTGTCTCGACTGATGATGCTACATGCAATCGGCGTCAGATGGTGGTGGGCTTCGCAAACATTGTTTAGGCGCTCTTCCTTGAAACTCCCGTTGTTGTCCAGACATGGAAGCAGGTCCTCTTGGGTGCGGAAAAGCAATCAGGGAAACCCAGAAATTTCAGTTCTTATAAACATTTATTTAGTTAACCCCAGTCGTGCAGCCAGTGCACAGAGGTCAGATCATTAATTTTGCTCGAAGAAATGTTACACCGGGGCTTCCCTCTGGCGGTCCTCCTCCTGGTTGGTCTTAATCCCTTCCATATGGCCATTGCCAATAGTCTCCAGAACGAAATATTTGAGGCTTATGATTTCATGTCCCCACTCAGGTGCTCAGCGCGGTCATTCATCCTTCGGAGGGTGAACTTCCCGGTCCGGCGGAGGCAGTATCTGAATTAACCAGGACCCCAATCATCGCGGCGGCCACGTCCCCCAGGGCGGAAGGGTATTCCAATGACGTGAGTAATCCTGCCGGGTTGGGAGCAGACAACACTTTGCACTGCTGAAACTTCTCATTCCTCGGGGACAGGCCAAGAAAACCAAGAAAGGGAGCCCAAAAAAGTGGAGCGACTTCTTTGGCGCCAAACTTAGGAAGAAGAGCCGCACGAAGTCTGCGAATCAGTCACCGTTGGAACCCGATCTGCCTGCTCCGGCCTCTTCATCTGGTCCAACCGCCACTCCTCCTCATGTCACTGAGGACGAAGCGCCACAAACTCGTCAAGAACCTCCCCCTACAGCTCATGCCTCAGGCCCAAGTTCATCAACTGAAGAACTTCCGCCAGGTGCTTTTGATCCCGTGAGCGAGCTTTCTAATCCATCGGAACAGGGCTATGCCGCTGGCCCAAGTCTCCAAGAGGAAGACCATCCCGATCACTAACATTATCTACAGGGGCCAGGCACTTCAGACAAAGAAGCGCAAATCAAAGCGGATGAAGAATTCGCTCGAGTTCTCCAAGAATCTGCTAACGAGGCGAATTATGGGGTGTCTGCTGACCAGACTGGACGACATAGTCTCGAGGACCAGCTGTTAAGCGAGACGCTACACCGTTCCATACAAGAAAGCACCACCCAAGACGATGCTCTCATCGCTGAAGCTATTCAAGAGTCTCTCAAAGTGGCGCATGTTGATCCCACTCAGCGTAAACCCATTGGCTCCCATACCTCTCGGAATGGAGCCTTGCCTAATCCATCTGTACCACGTGGTACGTCTCCATCTAAGGATGCCCAGCGGTCCCCCGGCCAACTCTCCTCGCCGTCGGGGTATACCCTAGGCGTCGTTGGTGAGCCGCAGGGCCGTGTTGATCCACAATCCGACCGAAGGGCTCATGTGCCTTACCGAGCTTCACCTGCCCCGTGGGAACCGTCACCCTCACACACCCAAGTCGCCCAACATTCACCAGGCTCATTGATCCAGCAAAATAATTTGGATCAACCACTTCCTGCATTATTCAAAGGGCTTATCGCCGCCTACCTGGTAGTACTTTTCTTCACGAAATTTTATTTTCCGGCCAAATAAAACGTCAGGTGTCTGTTTTCTACCCGGATACTTGAGGCTACAGTAATCATGCCTTCATGCATGATATTTTTACTTGTTACTAGGCTTCCAGACCAGTTTCGCCACCCATTTCATGCTAGTCTAGGTCGCCCTAAACCCTACTTGATCAGTTGTTTTATACATGATAAGTTTAATACAAGGCTATTCCTAAATTTGTGCATCCACTCTCCCTTTTTTTAGTAATCCAGAACTTCTTCTTCAGGTTGTTCATTTGAATCTCAGCTGTCGCGTTTAACAAGAGTCTGGTATACCGTCCATCTTTAATGATGCTTGCTGTGAGCTCATTTCTGAGTTCCGCAAGGATTTGGCAGCGCGTCCATCCAATTCCTATCTCGAATAACTTAGACATGTACAAATTGGGGTGGTCGGCCTTTCCCTCTCACTCTCGAACCAAACGGGCTGCGGGCCGAGTTTCTCGGCTCTTGCTTCACATTTTCTGATGGATATGTTTAGGGGGCTGAGCTCTGCTACACTTGGTCGTTTATCTCCTGACCTTGGCTGGTGAAATATTTATTTGAGACGAGCGTCCAGCAACTAGAAATCCAGTTGCCTTGACCTAGGCCACCTGTCACCCGAGCTGCGGCTCTATGCTGCGGAGAATATTCTGTACAATCTCTCCTCCAGGGTGATGAGGAATAATCATCATGATCAGCGTTTCCCAATCACAGTACCCCGCACCTGCTGCCGTTTCATCACCTTTTGAGTCAGCAGTCCGCACAAGTTCCGGCTGGCCGTTGCGACAACAGTGGGTCAGCAGCTTGTCGCAGCAGACCTGCGCTGCGATCGCGCGTCCCAAGAATTGTAGGAAAGAGGCATCTCTAGAGGTCAACTGCGGCGTATCACATGCCAGTATTTATAAGTGTCAAGCTTCTCTTTCCATCAAAGAAATACTGATTATCCGCGCACAATATCCTATCATCAAGCCGTTTCGACAGAATAAAAATCATCTTTACGGCTCGGGGTGTGCTTCAGTGATTCCAATGACATTTGTCAGATGTGCCGGTGCGTGAATCTTGCTCTAGTGAACTTCCAGTCAGTACAAACTATTACATATGCCCATCAAGAAAGGATACTCGAGAAATGTTATGTGCACTCGACGGTCAGATAGCTTTCCATCACAAAGTACTGAAACCTGTCCCAGACTCCAGGTAGGATAAACGGCATACACGACGTCGAATTGAGAGAGAGAATGGGCAGGCGTTGTGGCTCATGTACGACCCAGTATGTTTGTCCTTGATGGAGGCTAATATTTCTCTTGGTTCAGCCAGAACTACTGCCAAATTTGTAACTTCTGCGTGGAACCATGCTACCGCGAAGTGGAGACTGCGCCTTTGGTCATGCCACAGACAAAATTTCTTTATCGCTAAGCGACCCTGTCCAGATGATATTTTGGTGCTAAGATTTCAGCGGCCTGTCTGGAGGAGTAATTGTTTGCACTAATCATTGAATCCTGCCACGTGGGAAATATTTATATTCTGTTGCCCGGTTCCTAAATTCCTACAGCCAGTAGGCTCAAGGATCTGTTCATTTTCTCCAGAGATAATTTTGTTAGAATTCTATTCTCTATATTCGGCCTCTTTCAGCGTGAAGGAAAGTACGAATCCTTTGCATTGGAGATTTTCGGCATGCATTACTCCTTGCTTATTCTGCTAGTTAAGCATCACGTCTCTCGCTGAGTATAATTCTTCGAATTCGTCGTGAATCTGATTGATTGTGTTTCTAAAACAAGGTGCTGAAGCTAGGGCATCAGTCCTTCGCAAGTGAAGAAGCGGTTGGTCGAGCCGCTGGCGGGTCAAGATGGGTTTCCAATAGCCCGCGTGTAATTCCAGAGATCGGCGAGTCTTCTGGGAGTTCTTCAGGTTCGAACCTTGGGGCCGTGTCTCGATCAGCTGTGCCGAATTCTTGGAATGGTGCCGGAGCTTCAGCTGGGGCTTCAAATAGTATGGACGAGGCCACGCAGTCCTCGAGGCATTCCAGTCCTCTTGTGCCGGCAAGTCCGACTCTCAACAGGCCAGCGGTGAGTGACTCGGCTGTTATTAGACCAGAAAAAGGATTTGAAATTGTGCTTACATCTCGTGCTCTCATATAGGCACTTTTGTCGGATGGGCACATGACGTCGCACCGTGCCTCTCATCAAGCGGAAGGAAACCACGGCGACTACCCTCAGATCTCCGGTGATGAGGATGAAGATTTCTCTCGTGCGCTGAAACTTTCAGAGGAGCATTGGGATCAAGTGGAACTGCAAAAACAGATAGATGAAGCTCTCGCCAGATCAATTGAGGATGTAGGTGCTCATCATACTTCTCATACTGCGCATCCTTCCCAAGAGCTCTCAGACCTTGAATTGCATGGATTTGACGACGCACATGGCGAGCATACGACTGAGGAGCAGATTTTGGCTCATGTGTTGGAGATGTCAAAGAGGCAGGCGCATCAAGACGAAGAAAAATTGACCAATGAGGCTCTCGCTAGATCCATTGAGCACCTCGATAGTCCTCATCACTCTCAAGATGCAGCCTTTGCTCAGGATCTCCTTAGACCTGAACTGCATGGATCATTTGAGGCACCCGACAAACATGCGAGTGAGGAGCAGACGCTGGCGCTTGCTGAGCAACTTTCCAAGGAACAGGCGGATCGGGACGAAGAAAAATCGACCGATGAAGCCCTCGCAAGATCCATTGCGCACGCAGAGAGCTCTCATGACGCTCAAGATTCAGCTCTCCTGCAAGCGCTCTGGAAATCTCTATTACATGAGGCCCTTGAGGCAGCCGGCACCCATGTCGGCGCGGCGCAGAACTTGGAAAATGTGGAGAAAATATCAAAAGGACTTCCGATTCGTGATCCACAAGGTTCGATGAAGGAGGCTTCTCCTAAATCCTTCGACAACAGAGATGAGCCTGCTACTTCTTCCGGTGCAAGCCTGCCTCGAGGACTCTCCAACCCTGAATCTGAAAAACACCTAACAGCGAAGAGTTCACCCATTGATAAGAAGCCGCAAACTTCATTCCAAGAACCTCACGCCCCTCGTGACGCAGCATCCTCTTCTAGAAGCTACGAAATCCATGAGCCGATTGGACGTGGGATTCCAGGTCCGATTGAGGGGCGTCGCACGTCTCGGGGTAAAGCACTCATAGATGATGTGAGTGATGAGGAAGTCCATGGGCCAAGGAGCCATGCCCGTCAGGGAGTGACCAAACAAGATGAATCGGCTTATGGCCAAGGACCCCCTGGTGATGGAATTGAAGAAGCTGTCAGGCTACTCGGCGACGAATTTCAAGCACCGCTAAAAGAAAGAGAGAATTTCGCATTGACTCCTCCCTTTTCTCTGCTTTTGTTTATATTTGTCTTCGCCATGTTAGTTATTCAACAGCTCTACTAAGTGTCGCACATCACTGTTCTGCACTATTTCTAGTAATATGTAGTGCTGCTGTATCCAGATCTTCAACTACTTATAAATATCCCTTAAAAAGTGGCCCTTTTGAAATAGTGCTATGTTTTTGGCTTTCTTCTGCCATTCAAACTGCTTCCTCTCTTCATTGAATGAGCCGCAAATTTCCAATGTCTCATGTCTTTGATCTACTCATCTTCATCACTTCATTTCCCTTGAGTGGATGGGGCCTCCCCCCGACGTTTATTTGCTTA
The DNA here is from genome assembly GCA_004348175.1 of Puccinia novopanici. Classification (NCBI taxonomy): domain Eukaryota; kingdom Fungi; phylum Basidiomycota; class Pucciniomycetes; order Pucciniales; family Pucciniaceae; genus Puccinia; species Puccinia novopanici. The sequence continues at coordinate 12,426 of SMGU01000332.1, forward strand.
ATTTATTGGAATCAGGCCTCTTGACTACAGCAATCCCCTGCCTGGCATTCCTGCATCACCTGCTTGCAAATTGACACATCGAATTTGCTCCATCTCTTGATGGAATCAATGGTGATGATTGCAAAATGCGTATTGCATATCATATTAAAATTCACCACCGAAACAAGAGCATACATTAATTACTTGATGCTGACAGCGAGGCTATAACTAGATACCCTTAAAAAAGCTTGCCATCCATGGTGCGCGGTGATATTGAATTGGTTATCGAAAGCCAATACCCAGCACAACATTGATGCAACTGTTTTGTTGGAGAAAAGATGTCTGCCAGTACATTGAAGCAGCATTTTTATCGGGACGTATTTGATGCCCATGGTAATAGTGATATTAGCATAAATGAAATTAAGAATTGAATACCAATACTAGTTGGCTTCTTTTTGTTTGCAAAAAAAATAACCTAGTGATGCCCCACAAATACGACGGACTATAATTTTGAAATGGATATAAATATGTACCTCTAGGAATGACCAAGAAAAAGGCTCACCATCGACTATATTCTCATTCTTAACCTTTCGCCATTTTTTTTTTTTTTTAAAAAAAAAACATGCGCTAGTACCGAAAGCTAATCTTCAGATTCCCACATGCGAGTGACAAGGTTGAACTGGAGACTATCACAGATCCTCAAGATTTGAGTCTCGGAGGAAGAGGAGAGATTTGATACGATCAACTTGATCGATTCGAGTTGCTTGTCTGCCTGGCTTGTTAATCCTGACGAGGTCGATGCAGTCGATTTGAGCAGCAGTTTAAATTGGATTAACGTCCCGATCTAGGATGTACAAATATTTGAATATTCAGACAAGTCAGTTCAGCCTTCTTGATGAAAAGGGTCTGTAATAAAATGGGTCTTATTGACTTGTTGTAGGACATCTATTTCGTTGAATTTGATCCCTTCCTGATCGGTTATCGCATTAAAAATGGCCAACAGTCGTCCAATTGTAAACATTTTGGGGCCCAATAATCTCTGCCGAATCTTTGCCTGGTCCACAAAAAATCCTACGATCAACGACCCTGAATCCAAGAAGAAATAGAAATAGGTGAAATTTGAAATAGATTTACTCGGATGACTTGGCCAGGTTGGATCTTTCGGGGTCCTCTTGCTTGGCGCTTCTTGACTCCATCGTTGCTGGTCAAGAAGAGGCTGAGATCGGTTCTAGCGGGATTAAAACTAGCGATAAATGCAGCGACCAGTAGAAAGCGGGCGACCACAGGCAATGATAAAGATAATGTATCGGTTGTTTTTTGACGCTGATACATGACCGGTCCTTTATCAATCAAAGAGTGAAACTTGATGGTTTGAACCCTGGGTGTGATGGGAGTTAAATGAGTCGTGAAGCGATGTCGATTACTTGCTGAGCCAGGTTGGGAAGACGGGTTGGTCAGCGAGGGGGAAAAAATCGAAAGATAATGTCGCGGTTTGGAAGGGGTTGAGAACGGGGTTTGAGATAGCTGATTGACCCTCGTCTTCGAAGGCGAGAGTAATAAGGCAGATTTCTTAGGTGACGTGTCAACTTGTTTTTTCGGTGATCCAGTTGCCCCCTCATAGGTGCTCATATCCTCGTCATCCGATATGCTGAGTGATGAGTCATCTAGTCCAGCTGGCTTGGATAAAAATGAGGGGAGATGCCAAACTGGCGAGCCATACGTTTTTTGTTCAAGTTCAATCGTCGGCCTGCTCAGTAAAATCATTTTTGACATGTCCTTGAAAGAGACTAACACGTGCAGGGGTGGGATCAAGTAAAGGGAATGATAGAAGCCATTATTAAACGGTGAACAGCAGTAGCCAAGTCGTTTAAGTTCAGGGATACTACTCAACAGCCACTTTCGTTCATTCGAGTGATCCAGTCTGGCCATAATCGATTGACCAGAATCGAGAGTTCGTACAGATCTGCTGAGGTCTGCGAGTTGAAGGTAACCACGATAAACGTGACAAACTCCCGAAATACTTCCTTTAGTTGATTCCTCAATTCCTGAGTACTTATTTCGATCACATCCGGGGGTTCATCATGGGTCAGAATTTGGATCAAATCTGAGTTTTTTTTTATTTGGTTCCAAAGAAGAAAAAGAAAAGCACAGAAAGAGAAACATCAGTAACATTATACTGTCCCGGACCTACAACCGAAGAATGCAGTGACGAACAACCGACCGTGTTCAGAAAGCCGGGGGATGGAAATCGAAACAGGATCTAGTGCACCATACCGTGGCCTTAATTTCGGCCAAGGTAGAGCAGAGACAAAGACGACGTGGACCGAGCAGCCTGAGAATTCGGGCAAGCGCGTAAAGGATGTAAGAATGTTGAATTCTTTCCATGATCTGAGAAGCTCCGGTTTGTTCAGGATGATAAACCTAGGGAATTTCGATAGACATTGCGATGTCGATTGATCGGGCTGATTCGAGGATAATTGATTACAGATCACTCTTAGTCCCTCGCAAAAGCCATCGAAAGAACTACTCTTCCTTTGAGAAAGTAAGCCCTTGGATTTGTTGGGTTTAAGGTCCTTGGCAATTTGCGAATAATCCCAAGTGAAGCCTGAGGGATTGCTCTTATCGATGTTAGTTTGACCATTCCACGATTGGATGTTCGTAAGATGGTAAGGTGGGTACCAGTTAGCGAAATGGTTTAGGATGGACTGAAAGAGATTCCTCGAGCTCAGGATCTCATCGAGATTGACCTGAAGATAGTTCGGTAGCGGGCTTGATGAGTGTTCTAGGAGCTGCTGTAGCAGTTGAAGTGTAAAATCCAAGTTTGAAGCAGATTGGACGAAGATCGATTGAGGTGGTGACGAGGACGAGAGTAAAGAGTCCAGCTGCCTGTGAACGGAGGATAGCGAGTCCAATCGGTCGAACGCAATCATTGGCTTTGTGCTTTTCGCGGTAGATTTCGATTTGCTTTGATATTTTTCTTCGCCAGGGAATGGGATGGATGTTTGCCGTGCCTGTTGTTGATTCTGTCTTGAAGCTCTTTCTGTAGCCCCTACAGAGTCAGATTTAGCTTTTTTTAATTCTAATTTTACAGAACCCCCCTAATTTGACAATTCCGTCACTCCTCCCTCACCTACTAAATTTAACCAACCCTTCTTTCATCTTTGTACAGTCAAACCTGTCTAGGAGCATACCAAACTAAGGCATAACCTGCTCAAGTGCATAGCCATGGGCTTCTCCCCACATTGGGGCATGCCAAAATTAGGATTTTTGAATGAGCATAACCCTTCCAAGGGCATACCAAAAGGCTTCTCCAGAGAGGTATGCCCTTGGACAGGTTTGACTGTAGAATCATCCCCCCCCCCCTGAGGTCCTCTTGGCCAAGGAATTGTCAGACTTTTGTTTTTCAAGGTGTTGAGGCATTGCAGCTTCCTGCCGTTTTTGACTGAAGATGGTTAGCATAAAAAGGCTTTGTAACTGTAAACCCCTCTCCTTGTGGGGTTCACAAGGGTGTTACAGATGTGAGGTAGACTTAAGCTGACATCTAAGGCTGGGCCCCGGGTGATACCCGATGGGACCAAGCACTCCCGGGGTAAAACCCTTCGGGTATACCTGAGGCCAAGTCTCCTCATGTTTGCTCCCGAGTGATATCCGTTGGGTATCGGGCATACCCGTCGGGTATGTGAATTTTTTTTGATCTCGATTCTGAAATTGGTTCTCACTTGCAGAGTAACAACAAGTCACCCCAGACTCAAGTCTTGGAATACTGGCGTAGTGTTATCTTGCCAATCCTGCCACAAGCGCTCCCTCCAAGCTTGTTTTCTCAAAGAGAAAATGTATTGTTGCACCTCAGCGGGGAAGTCACGGTGCAAATCTGCCAGAAGGAATGGTACCAATCGATTGGTACTCTAGACCCCACCCTTTATTAAGAAAATGAGGAGTTTGATGACCTTGCATGAGTGTCATCAATTCCTCACCCTTATTTTTTTATCCTTGCTTGTTTTTTTTTTGTCATTATTCTTACCTGTGCCTAAATCTCTATAAGGTGGTTGGTCTCCGACCATCCTGTAGATTGCTCCCAACCCAATATCCAACCAGTTTGGTCGGGTAATTTCTCCCAAAAACTCCTCCTGTGCTCCAAGAAGCCAGGTCAGATAGTTGGTTATACCTGACTAGCTCGGGGTCAGGGCCCAGCCTTACTGACATCTCATCCTCACCTAGATGGTAGAGATCTTCTCTCTCCCGTCTAGGTAAGCATCTCCCCTCTTGTCCTTCTCTTCTTATTTCTCTTTCTTCATTCCACAGAGCCATCTCATCCAGTTGTACTTACAAGATAGATCTTCTCTCTCCTATCTAGACTCTTCCCCAGCCTAGTTTTTCAATACAACTGTTGGTTCTAGAACTCTTCTCCCATGCCCCACGACGCAAGAGCAGTTTATAAGAGCTCCTGGCTCTTACAGTAACCTTCTTATGTTCTCATCTAAGAAGGAAGCCAAACTGATGTTGCTTGCCAATGGAAATGCCCCATAGTCATGGTCAGCTATATGTTGCCTTATTGCAAGCAACATCTGTGCATGGCCTCATCATTTGAATTGTTGCTCCTGATTAAAATGAATTCAAAACTTTGAATATGATCAACTTGCAAGTTATTTTTTGAAGCCAATTGAGCACAGCTCAGCGCAAATGTGAGTGTCATACTACACTGATATTCATCTGTGCATGTTTGAAATCAACAACTATGTCCTGCACTTGCAGGCCCAACAACCACAATCACCCCATGATTATATTGGACCATGAAGGGGCACATGACCACCAATAATTAAGTGTTTTTCTATGCTCTACCTGTCTCAAGTCCTTTGCCTCTAGGTTAGACCATCCGTACCGGTTGGTTAAATTGCGTGGGTTAAGGTGATTTAACCTGGCTTGACCTGAAAAACAAATGCACCGGGCCTGGGTTAACCCAGGCTAAAGTAGCAAAAAGTCGAGATCCTGGCTACGTGTCTCTACATTTATGGACACTTAACCTGTGGGTTAGAGTCACTTTGCATATTCAACCCTCCAACCTCAGGCTTGCAAGGAGGATATCACATCCTCTGAGACATGACATTTAGAGGAAATCAGTCAGCTAAACCCTTCCAAACCTGAACCAATGCATTCAGGCCTTTCAGGTCAGCTAGCCTGACCTTGACCCATGCAATTTTTAACCTTAACTTTTAGCCAACCGGTACGGATGGTCTTATCATTTAACTTCACCTTGTATAAATCATGGGCTTCTCAAATAGCTGGGTTCAATTGCATACTGTATTACAAATTACAAGGGAACAAATCTATTGAAAAACAGCTTTGTCAAAGGGAGATGTAGTTTTATAAAAATAAATGAAGCAGGCAATTAGTCTGAAAAATCACCCAGCAACTCAATCAACAGGGCTTAAGTTCCATTGCAGGGAGTTCTTCTGTTGGGGCTTAAGTGCCAACAGAAGGATCAATATGGTGAGGACTGATGCTTCAATTTCTCTTCAGGGTGCAATTCAAATAGTCTAAAATACAATGGCCAGAATTTGGTTCTTCAAAAGACTAGATTGAAAAAGACATAATCATAAAAATAGCTGGCAGTGCAAATGAGTGACACTTTTGGTAGGGGAAGAGAGACAAGAGTGAAGAGCAAAAAAACATGAAAATTCAATAAAAACTCTCTCATGCCCAATTATTATTATAAAACAATTCTGTCTCATTCCCACCTCTTGCAAGGAGCCCATGCATTTCTTCTATTAGAAAGCAAGATGAAGAAAACAATGTGTCAGCCACAGAGATAATATCAACATACCTGATATTATCCAAGTGGCTAAAATCATTAATATTAATTATAATAGATTATAAATCACAGAAATATGTAAATATATTTATCCTCCTTTATTTTTACTATGGGATATAATTAATTAATCTAGTGAAGTACTGGAAGGGTTGAATCAGTTAAATTTATTTGTTATAAATAAATATTATAATATTAATCAATTATTGTATTAAGTACTACAATATTATTACTAGTGCTTTTTTATTACAGAATTAAGAATTTATACACTTATGGTGTTCAAAACTGCATAAATAAAAAATTACATAAATTCATAAACACCGATTTGGCAGGGAACTGTCGAAATACATAAAACTTTAATTGACAGTTCCCTGCCAAATCGGTGTTTATGAATTTATGTAATTTTTTATTTATGCAGTTTTGAACACCATAACTGTATCAGCGCCCATAATCATGTGTCATAACCCTGATTAAGCCCTCATCTATTATTACAGTACTCAATTAAATGACAAAAGCTGGTTTAAACATAATTACATATGCTTTTAATAATTCTTATTACACCTTTACACATAAATACAGGTGTTAAAAGCCTTTAGAAGCATAAAAAATGTGTGTAATACCCATGGAAAGTACTATTATAATTATTATAGAAAGTACATACTTCAGATGAGGAGTTAACTGCTCCAGAAGTGTCACCAAAAAGGTTAAACTAAAGTACATGTGATCACAATAATTACTGCTACTGATACATAGATAAGATTAGGAGTTAACAGCCCCAGGAAGCGTCAACAGTAGGCTAAATCACCTCACTTGGGCTTTAATAACGTTACTGCTGCCTAAATTCCCATCACCAGGAATTAAAAGCTCCAGTAAAATAACTAAGGGTCTGTTTGGCCACCCTCAAGTGTAATAAAATTTCACACACAAGCATCAAAAACCCCAGGTGACACATAAGACGGCCACCCCAGTTATGACAAAGGTTTCAGCTCCATGCTTATGTCAACAAGGCCTGTTTGGTGCCCGAGTCCACAAATAGTTTTGACACCACCGTGTTTGGTGACACCACCATAACCACACAAAAAATTCTGTCCAAAAAACAACACAAGAACTTGAAAAATCAACTTCCATCATCCAACAAACCAGCAAGACACACCCTACAGCATGGCCTCTCAGTCAGATCTCCTCAACATCAACATCCATTCAAAATATCAAGATGACCGGCTCCGTCTTGGAATCAAGCTCGTTATGATAATTATTATTATTTCAGCAATCTATGAGTGGTCGAAATCACTCAAAACCCCTTACAACAACTCAAATACAACCGGTGCAAAATACATCCACTTCTTGCTCACTGGGAACCCACAACGGTGCCGAAACATGCTTCGATTCAACATTCAAACTTTTGAACTCCTTGCTCAAAAGCTCTCTTTACTCAACACCAATCCGGTTTCCAAATTACTCAGCATCGAGGAGCAACTGGGAATTTTCATGTATATTGTTGGTCAAGGCGCCACCAATCGACAAGCACAAGATTGTTTCCAACATAGTGGGGAAACAATCTCAAAAGTTTTTCATCATATTATGTGGCTGATTATCCGATTGGCACCCAATTACATTAAACGCGCAAGACCTGGAGTGACTCATCCTTCCATCCTTGATAATCCAAAATATTCGCCTTTTTTCGATGCATGCTTGGGAGCATTCGATGGCGTACACATCCCCGCAAAGATCCCTGAAGATAAAGCAGCTCCATATCGTAATCGCAAAGGGACACTGTCTCAGAACGTCTTGGGAGTGGTAGATTTCAACATGCGATTTACGTACATATGTGCAGGTTGGGAAGGGTCGGCACATGATGCACGAGTTTTGAATCATGCGCGGGGAACCGATTTTCAAATCCCTGCTGGATCCTTTTACTTGGCAGATGTGGGCTACTCCTTGTCTCACGGCATTTTGGTACCATATCGTGGTGTGCGCTACCACTTGCGAGAGCAAGCTGCTTCAAATCAAAGGCAAGCATAATTTGGCTT